>JABXWE010005400.1:0-16682 GCA_014611495.1 Limonius californicus
TTTTATCTCAATGGTTATCCATTCATTTTAACTCAATGGGATATGCGACGTTGTTTTTTTTTGCATTGTTTTAAACATCGTGGCCTACGTGAATTTCAATAATTGCTTCTAGGAAATTGGGTCCATGCGCGGCTGATTATTGTTTCTGCTAGCTACGCACAAATCATTCCTGCTGGGATTCTTTCTAGTAAAATAAGAGACGCATTTTGGCGCTGAGAGCGTGCGTTCGAGTTAATTCCTGAGTGCATTTTTTGTCTTCGAAAATTTTAAAATGCCTTTTTGAGCTACCTTATCTTGTGAGTGTTTAACTACAATGCCTGTGCCTTCGTTTATCTGTCGTATGTTACCGGCATCGATTTGATAGCTAAATAATTCAAAAACTGTGGATAAGAGTGGTGTATTGTTGAATTGATGCTGTTCTGATTGTTGCGCAATTCCTTGCAACTTCAAATTTCTTCGGCTGCATCTCTAATAATGCTAACCTGCAGTCCCATAAAGAAGGGACACCCTGTCGAAAAATCTGCAATCCAGTCTTCGCTCAATTTGAACAAACAACAAACAATTGCTGTCGTATTCGTCAACTAATAATTATACGTAGTCCTGTGACGTCATCCAATTATGACGTGTTTGCATTCCAAGAACAAAGGTATGTTCGAAACGCCCTAATTAATTAATTATGTAAACAGTGCTTAAATGAACCAACGTAAACTTTCAAAGTATTTCTTCGATGTTAGTGGACGTTTGTTTTTAAATATATTTTCTACATTTCATTGTTTAAAATAAATAAACTTTTTGGAATTATCACTTTAGCTTAAGGTGTGTTAAAAGAAATCTTTTATGAAATATGTAGTATTTTAAATGCACTGAGAGCTCTCAAGGAATATTTGAATTTTAATCTTTTGTGTGTCTTTACTAAATGTCAAATTTGAATTTATCCTGTTTGTAACCTGTTATTATGAAATGTTTAAATGTGTTATTTTAATAAATTCATTCTTGTTCTAATTAACTATGGTAATTTTTGTTTTTTTGAGTTTCTCCTTTTGCTCAAATACTAAATTTAATTACTTAATCAACTTTAATCTTCCAAAAAGGAGTGGCGCCCTAATTAAGGGACTGATTTATAAATCATTACGTCATGTTCAACAAAAGCCCACAACTCTAAAGTAAGTATGATTTAGCTAGCCGAGGCTTTCCTTGTTCTTACTAAATTATTGTGACTTCGGCCTTTTGGTTCGTTACATGCGCAGACTGGTTACGTTCCGGACCGGTACAATCTTATCCGTTACGACGAAAATCCGGACGTTTTAATGGATATTGTTATAGTTAACGGAATATGGATTCACCATACTACACCTGACAGTAAAGTTGATTCGATGGTGTGGAAACACACAACTCTTCACAAAGAACTTTCGACAAAATCTTTCCGCAAAAAAAAGTGCTCGCAACCGTTTTCTGGGACGCCAAAGGATTACGTCTTGTCGAATTTGTACGATATGGTGAAACTGTTAATGCTACACGTTATTGTGAAACTCTGAAAAATTTGAGATCTGCAATAAAGCGTAAAAGGCCTGATTTATTAACGCGTGGTGTTAAATTTCTCCACGACAACGCTACACCACACACAGCAAAAGACACGAGAAATCTCCTTAAGTCGTTCAAGTTGGAAGTGCTGGAACATCCACCACACAGCCCGGGTTTAACCCCCTCAGATTATTGGTTGTTTGGCCCGGTGAAGAGACTTTTCGGCGGTAAGAGGTTTCAAAGCGACGAAGAAGTGATTGCTGCTACGAAAAAATGGATGTGGTCTTTGGCCACGACGTTTTGTGAGATGGGTATACAAAAACTCGTTTCACGGTGGAATAAGTGTCTAGATCTTAAGGGCGTTTATATAGGTATACCTACTTGTAGACGTAGTTTAATATGTATCATAATAAATCTTGTTTGTTACAAAATTTTTAAGTCTTTGGTACCTTAGATTCCGGACACGTCTCGTATTTATCATAATCTAGCTAGCGCAATGTATACCTACACACACAAACATGCGACGCCCCTGTTGCTATATCTAGAAGTAAAACAGGTATTGAGCTTTTCTAGAAAACTTTTCTACAACACGTAGGGGGAATCAAAATGAGTCATAAGGTAATCTTCCCCTTTCTACCCGTTACGCTCTAGGTACCCTAACAAAATATCAAATGATAACACCCACTTTGTGATACCTCATTGAAAAACTCTTAAAAAATGCTATTCAGTAGTAGCAACAATTTTTTTCTTGACTATTTTTGGAAAAATTTAAAAATAAGATCAAAAGGTTCTAATCCAATTTTTGTAATTAAAATTATCCAGGACAATGGATTGGTAGAACAGGACCAATAGAATGGCCCCTAAGATCTCCAGACCCCATTAGACTTTTTTTATTGAGTCACTTAAAATTGGTTGTCTACATAGCATCAGTCCATTGCACAACTGCAACAAGTTTTGGAGTGCTGAGCTATTCCGCGACAAACTTTACAAAATGTTCGGAGAGAATTTGAGAGTAGACTTTACTGTTGTCTAGAGGTGACAGTAGGCTAGAGGTTAGAACGTTAGACTTCTACCCTGAAGGTCCTGTGTTCAATTCCTAGTACCGGAACATCGGATTTTTAACGGCCGTTCTCGCAAGGCAATGGCAAATCAGCGAGGTATTCTGCCTAGTAAAAAATCTTCTCTGGAGTAGAAGTGCTTACACTTCTCCTGCATGAGTAGATGTCCTTCGCACGCTGTTGGAGAGACAGCGTTCAACCATCTTCATTATCAGTTTATCCTGATCAAGTCCATAAGCTGTGGACCTCGAGTTATATGACACACTTGTAACACTACACTAGTAACTTTGCTTCATGGGATGATGGACCTCGATCACTAACAGTTTATATGACTGCAGGTCAGATGAGTTTTCGCATTAATTATTAACAAATTTTTTATAGTACTAACTTTGATTAAGTAAGGAGCCCACGTTAAGCTGTAGGTGCTCTATGTCTGTGACACTTCAAACGCGCAACACAGGCATAGGAAAGAAGATTGCTACGTCTAGTCTCATAAGAGATAAAACACTTAAAGAAGAAGAGAATAATGGAATTAATTTTGAACATTTAAATTAATATTTTAAAATTTTTATTACCTTAATTGGTTCAGAAAATTCTGGTTTTTTTATTAAATTTTTTCCCAAACGAGTCGGGGGTAGAAGGTTGCTACCACTGAATAGAATTTTCTAATAGTTTTTCAATGAGGTATTATAAAGTGGGTGTTACCATTTGAATAAAAATTTTAGGGGTACTTAGAGCCTAAGGGATTGAATGGGGAAGGTTACCTTATGAGTCATTACTATTCCCCCTTCGTGTTGTAGAGACGTTTACCAGAAAAGTTTAATACCTATTTTACTGACAGACATATAACACATTGTATATTTTTAAAATGACACCCCGTATAACAAAGGGCGGTAACTGATTTAAGTTTTATTGTTACATGTAACAACAACACAACTAAATATTTGATTGATATTGAAGAAGTACTTGATGGTGTATTTTCCTTAGACTGAAACGTGTTGCACATGTAGAGAGGAAATATGTAACGAAAGTGATGACTTCCTATTGGACTTCGAATATCTCAAACGTCGTTAGGTATTTACGGCAACTGTCCACAAGTAGCTAATAACTGACAGAGCCTCCAGTATGTATGCATACACACTACTACTAATATTTCTATTTACAAATCATTTAATACAAGTTAATTATCTGTAAACGTAAACTTTAAAGTACTATTAAGATTTCCTGATTACTTGATATTGTTAACTTTTCAATGTGGCAACAATGCTTATATTCGTTGATGCACACAAGAAGCAGGTTAGAGTAATTTTGTTTTTGACCTCGTTTACATAACAACAATAAAAATGTACAGAAAAACAACAAATTTTGAAACAATCAAACAATAGCTATGGCCGAATGAATATCTTGGCGAACGTGAAGTATTGTGAAGTGAGGTTATATACATAGTTTAACGAATAATTCTTTGATACACTTGAATAATTTGCTCTTGATACGCTCTGGTTCTGGAATCTTAGTTCCCAACGTAACTGAAATTCAGTAAATTGTTTTCTAAGGAAATATTAATATTTCTAGATAAAAACTACGGATGTAACAGTTTTGTTATCGCGTTGTTAGGTACTTCTGTCGTAGAGAAGCTGTGGTGTAAAAAGCTGGTTTTAAAAAAGTTGGGAATTATTGCTGAAACTGTTATACAGCTAATGAAGATAAGACTTTTTATCGGTGCGTTGCTTGGGCCTTAATGATCGCCAACATCAATTAAACAACAAGGTTTTGTAAACAAAATTTACTCTTATCAACCCTTTGCAAAATTAGAATTGAATGGGAATCTAGCATAGAATAATTCCAACGTTACTCTAGACGAAGGTGAAAGACTGTCTGACAAGAACAAATAATGTATATCCGAAAACCTAAACTATGACGAAGTGGAAGGAGCAGGAAGATAGAAAAATAAGCTGTAGGAAAATTGAAACAAATATAAGTCGTTACGGGCCAAACGAGCTTTTCCGTCGACCCGTAACCGGATAGGTGGAAAAAGGTCTACAGCTTAGCTCTGAGGAGTAGGGGGAGTTCACGGAAATCGCTTACAGGAGGAAATCTTCCTAGTTGTGTATAGAGTAGGTCAAAACTAGTGGGCGCCACTTTCTAAATACAGCTGATTGTAGGTCCTCGTGGAAGGCCGAGCGACCAGCAGCTTACGGGAATCAGACTCACCTTTATTGTGCCTCCCTTCTGTTTATAAAATTTGCAAAATTCATGCGCTCACAAATACAACATACACAATAATAAAAGAGGCAGTGAATTTTAAAATACATATAATGAAACTATTAGAAATGACACAATACAAAAAAAAGGACAGCAAATGATGATCTCGTAGTTTACTAATCCAAACTGTTGGTTTGAACGTTCAAGAAACAGAACTCGCCGCTGCTGGCGCACGATATTTACCTTCTTCACACAACTACGTGGCCAGAGGCGTCGAGTTTACAAGCATAACACGATATAAAAGAAATTACTCTTTACAATTAGTAGTGCAAACAAAGACAATCGGCGACTGAAGGTCGCTTCTTGTTTCAAAAAAAGGTTCAATTACGTTGAATTTTGCCAGTTAGCGCGAATAAGGTTTCTTTTCACAACACACAAAACTTTAGTTCTTTACCTTGAATTTTGATGGAGGCAGGCACAATTCTAGGGTTGTTTTCCAGATACAGGCAAAAAGGTAGACGTTCTTCGGGGAAAATTGCGAGAAGAGATATTTGCTGCACAACCCTCGTAGTTCATCGCAGCAACGACACAGGTACAGGAACAACGAATGGGCTCGATACTAATCCGCCATAGGCCATCGGCGAATTCGCAATAAATTGCCTTTTACAGGGATAAATCCAGTGTGTTTCTATAAATCCGTCATTTGTCGATAGTTCTGTTTTCACCCCACGGTAAAACAGCGAAACGAAAATCACACATGATAGACACCCATCGAAAAACCCAAGCCGCTCCTGCAGCACTCGACTTATTTACGGCCCCACGTAGATGGAATTTGGGAGTCCGGAGTCAACGAAAATGGAGGACTGACTGAAGAACTCAACGCAACGGGAAGCTGGATTCCCCAAAACGATTGAACCATATTATGAAACAATTCTAGAACGAAATTGCCACGTGTGTCTTCCTAGAATAAACATTTCCGAGAATTGTTTTTGAACGGAAAATCTAGCCTACAAAGGAAAACTTCAAGGCTTTGCGGAATCGACCCCTCATTACTCAATCTTATAAGAAAAATATCGAAAACTGTAATCGACATAAGAAGATGGCAATTAAAATAACATTTTTAATTCCTATGAAGCGGCAATTAAAGTACGACATTAATCTAGACAGAGTGGCACAATTTCAAATGAACATAACAGAGTAGGCGCAGTGTACACGGCGATTGAATAATAACAAAAATAAGAAACAAAAGGCGCTGTCGATTTGCATAGAAGTATATTAAATGTGTCTAGAAAGAGCAAAAGTATGTCCAAGCCATAGGATCAGTAAGAACAAAGGAATCATTTGAAAATTGTAAGGGTATAAAAAATGAAGCTAATGTGTTCGTTGGAAAAGCGAAAGAAGAAATTTTTGTAAAACGTATAAGATTTTATCAATAAATTCAACGATATCGCTGTCAGATGGGGAGGGGGAGTCTTTCGAAGAAGAAGATCTTGTACAGATGCCGTGTTTGTACTGAACCAAATATAGAAAATATCCCAAAACGTAACAAACAATCGAATTTATGTTTCATTGAGTTACAAACAACGTTTCATAGTATCCAGCTCAATGATGCAATACATTTGTTATATGGTAGACAAGTATAAATAACAAGCATGAACCGAATCGAAACCATTTAGAAGATCTACAGCAGAAACAAAATTCTAACAAAATTAGAAGGCTACTTAACTAACGCAATGCCATGGGAAAAAGGCATTAGACAGGGCGACTCTCTCGGTCCTTTATTCTTTAATATAGTAATGGACGAAATAATAAAAGAGACGTGGGAAGACCAAAAAAGATGGAGTACCACTTTCAACAGCTACAGAGAATCAATAGCAACTACAAACAACATAGAAGATAAGATAGGCAGTTTATATAAGAAGGAACAGAAGTATGTCTAAGGTATAGGATCAGGAAGAACAAAGAAATCATTTGAAAATTGTCAGGGAATTAAAAATGAATCGAATGTGTTAGTTGAAAGAACTAAAGAATAAATGTTTGTAAAACGTATAAGATTTTATCAATAAATTCAACATATCGCTGCCAGAATGGGGGGGGGGGTCTTTAGAAGTAGAAGATTGTACAGATGTCGTGTTTATACTGAAACAAGTGTAGAAAAATCCCTGGAACATAACAGACAATCGAATTTATGTCAATAATACAATTTACTTTCGGTTTAGACCGCGTCGTCATTTGGAAACTACGCGGTCTAAGCCGAAAGTAAATTGTAATATTGACAGCTCGAGAAACCGCGAAAGCCTCAAAAATATGAATCGAATTTATGTTTCATAGATTTACAAAAACCGTTTCATAGTGTCCAGCTCAATGATGCAATACATTTAGAAGATCTACAGCACAAACAAAATTTAAACAAAATTAGAAGGAAAATTAACTAACCTAATCAAAACCATTTAGACGATCTACAGCAAAAACACAATTCAAACAAACTTAGAAGTAAAATTAACCAACCCAATACCATGAGAAAAAACATTAGACGGGGGGCGACTAGTAGGTACTTTATTATTTAATATAGTAATAAAAGAGACATGGGAAGACCAAAAAAGATGGAGTAACACTTTCAACAGATACAGAGAAACAACAGCAACTAGAAACAACATAGAAGTTAAGATAGGCAGTTTATCCAAGATGGAGGTGCAAAGAGAAGAAGACAACCAAAAATGTTGCAATGGTAATTATTACAATATGTTTATTATTTGTTTCATATAAGAGGATCCTAAAACGAATACCTACATGAGTATTAAATTAGGAATATAATGTTCTATATATAGAGTAATTGAATATAGAATCTCGTGGGGGCAAACATGTAATGAAACGAGTACACTTTTTATCACGACACATAAAAATTAACTTAACAAATCTCTCATTACTTTAAGATAAACAACATACTATCATTACGTATTCAGGTAACACCGGGCACTGAAACAAACCCGACACTTCGATCTATTCCTCTATTAAGCTGTAGGGGAACACAACGTCGTCCTTTGTAAATACCTACTTATAAACTGCTTACATTATTACACCTTTTTTAAAATCACGTTGACACTATCTTAAAACTTGTGTAATACATATGTATGTGCAAGAACTAATTGAAGACTGTTCCAAGTAGTTAATAACTTCATTAAAAATCTAATTAAAATTTTATATTTTCACTCCTTGAAAATTACTAGTATGCAATAAGGTAACACGAAAAGAAATAAATGTAACTCATACTCAACTACATATTTAGTTTTGCAATGCCTTACAATTAAGAACGTGATCATTACTCATTAAACAAAATTATAACTTTCGAAGATCAGTAAGCTAATGAAAAGTTTCACTTTTTTAATAGGATTGGCAGTAAATTTATTGCGAGAAACTATTGATTAAAAAAAATATGGCATATTTAAACATCGCTTAAAAAATATAATTGTATGTCCGTAAGGTAAGTGGTATCGAATAACGTAAACGAGTTACGAAAGTTTCAGTTAGCCTCTTTCTTCGGGGGCTTTATCTCTTACGAGACGAAGCGACATTTTATCTTATGCTTCTGTTGCCTTTGCCCGCAGACATAGAGGACCTACAGCTTAACGTGCGGTCCTAACCACAGGATGTATAAATATTTCTACTCTAGAGAATATTTACTAGGCAGAATATCTTGCTGGTTTGCCACTGCTTTGGGTGGGAGAACAACTGTTAAAAATATTATGTTCTGTATTGAGAATTGAAGCCAATACCCTAAAAGTCTAATGCGCTGATCTCTTGTTACGACCTCTTCTTTCAGTGAAGAACACGATATGAATGATGGCGTGATTAATATAAATACCTACCTTTTCGTATTTTCGAAAATCTGTTAAACAACAACATTAAATTCAAAAAATTTTTTTATTATCGAGTTAGGAAACTGTTAGAAAATTATGACTTCGGGAAATTTTCGATATCCTATTTCTATCTTTATCTACGAACTCTCCATATTAACAACACTGAAGAATACACTTTGATTTTATAGTATTATCAAACAATTTTTAGTAAAGTTTGAATGTTGAAAACAAAAATTATGTATATGATTACATCAAGCTGCCATAATTATTACTTAAAAGTTTTCAAACTATAACGCCCAGTTCAGTTGCTACAATCAATGATTTTCATTGAACAACATAAAATGTTTACGATTGCGTTTTCCTAAATGATGGGTGGATTTACGCAAAACGACTTTGATAAGTGTCATTACTAAAAGATATTTGCTTACCAATTGACTTCAACTGCATTATCCAAAATGCTGTAAATTTATGTAGTGGCACAGACAGAATTTAGCGTAAATTTGGAAGTGGCAAACAAACTACTTATAAGGAGAAGACTTTTGAACATGTAAGGTAGGTACAAGCTTCATCTTTAAGAAAACTTTAATGGAAGGTGGAATTATCCTATAGAATTTGCAATAAAATTGTAAATAAAATTCCTAACTGGAATCGATACAAGAAGTTTTTTTTTTGTTAGATAAAAGTAACAACATAACCTCCCATATATTTCAGCTGCTGTTGAGGTCCAAGGTTTCGAGGATATTGCAATGTTAACATATTGTGATCTCATAAGTTGTGATAATGTTAAAGGTGTAGGAGTCGCAGAGAAATTACACTACACTACTAAAATTGATTTATTTATCCATATTTCATAGATGAAAAAGTGGTAATGGAAAATATTCAGTTTTTGAAATATTAACAAAAATTTAATTAAAAAATATCTTATAATTTTAAATACAAGAAAGAGTTTTATTTGTGTTTGCGTCGATATTTATAACTTTTTTAAATATCTGTTCGAACACACATAAACTGCAGTATGTAGGGACAAGATCGAACATATTAGAATTATTTATATTTGTTTCCATTAATTTGTTATTAATGTTTAAAGACCGGGTTAGCAATTTCTGAGAACATAAGTCGTTGTACCTTCGATAGTTTTACTTATTTAGTCTTTAAACTCGTTACTTCTAGCAGTGCGTATGTCCAATTACAACAGATTTTAGTACACATAAATAATTCGTCAACGTTAAATACGAAGAGAAGGGTTAGGTGTAACCTTCTACCTATCCCTTCGAAAGATCTACACGTACTTGTTTACCACGTTTACATGTGGTAACATTTGTTTAACTAGAGATTTTTGCCAATGTCTCCTGTCCACTCAATCTCTTTCCTGCAATTTTCTCTGCGACGTTGCCTTGGTTATACCCTGTCTCTATGTTGTTCTAGGGCGTCTTTTCTTCTACTTTCGCTTGGTATCCATTCCATTGTTATCTTCGGTAGTCTGTCATCCTCCATCCGATTAATATTTCCATATATGCCATCCTTCTATTACTGTTTTTTCCTTGTTAACAATACATCGTATCTCCTCATTTCTTATATACTCGGTTGTGGATTTGCTTGCCGATCTCCTAAGAAAATCCATTTCAGTCGATAATAGTTTTTGCGCCATGTTCCCGTTAACCAGCCAAATCTCGCAGCCATATGTGAGTGTGCTGTTTATGACCGCTTCATAGATATGCATTTTTGTTTTTTGTTGTTATATTTTTCTGCCAGAGTACTGAATTTAAGATGCCAAATAATTTTGCGAGTGATTATTTCTTCACTTTTCCCCGTATCCTCAATCTTAGCTCCTAAGTATACGTAGTTATTACAGCTACTTCTGTTTACTATCCTCCATCTGTATGTCTTGAGTCGGGCCACCTATGCACCTGGTAGTCCTTAGTTATTAACTCTGTTAAGATTCGGCCATATAGTCGACTAAATGTACTGTTGACCGAAAGTCCTCGGTTGTTCTCACACTGATTTCTGGTACCCTTCTTGTGGATAGGTGTGATCCAGCTTTCTTTCCATTCTGATGGGATTCTTTCTCCGTTTAGACATGTTTCAAAAAGGTTTTTAATTATGGTATGGAGCTGGTTGCTTCCATATTTTATTAATTTTGAGGGGATTCCTCCAGCTCCAGGTGCTCTCCTGTTTTTAACCTACGTATAGCTGACTTCCGTGTATTCTCATCTACTTCCACACTTTTGCCTTCTCTTGGACTATATTTTCGTCTGTTGTTTGCAGAAATAACTTCCTTTTTTCTGTGAGCATATCTTCGAAATAGTTTTTCCATTGTTCTTTTGTCATAATTTCTATTTTTACTTTGTTATTTGTTTGATGTTTAAATTTCTTATGAACCACCAAGATTCGGGCGTTCTCCTTCCTCCTATATAGCTTTCTAGTTCTTGACATTTCTTTTGCTACTGTTCTTTTCTTCTATAACTTTTCTCTTAAACTTTGCTCTCGCATGTTTGTAGTCAATGTGATCTGGAATCTGTTTTGTTTGCAGCCATTTATGATATAGGTTCTGTCTTGCTACTTTCAGCTTTTCCAATTCTTCTTTTCACCAAAAATTTTGTTTTCTATTTTGTTTGATCTTTTCTCTAAAACTTCTAGCGCAGATTGGTGTATACTTTTTTTATTTAATTATATATGTCTACAGGAGATAAGTTTTTGATTTGCTCCGGTAGTTTTTGACCTAATCTCGTTTGATAGAGGAATTTATTGCTTTCATCTAGCTTTCATCTATTTTGTAGTCCTTGTGTTTAATTTCAGTAATTTCTGTGATTGTTGCAAATTGTTGTGTGTTTGTTTAATATGGTATGAAAATGTTTGTTTTAACTAAGTAGTGGTCACTTCCGCAATCAGGTCCCCTATACACTCTAACATCCGATATTTCTGTTTTTGTTTGCTGTTTAACTATGATATAATAAATTATTGACCTCCTATCTCGTACTATTTCTCTCCAAGTATATTTGTGAATGTTCTTATGCTCATAGTATCCATTCATATTTTAAGTTCGTGTTGTTCGCAAATATTAATTAATCGTTTACCATTGTTGTTCACCGTTTCCTCTCCATAACTTCCTTCTATGTTATGTTTAATTTTTCCGCCTGTTCTTGCATTCATGTCCCCGATTAGAATGTTTTCTCTAGTATTTCCTATTTCTCTCGAGGTTTCGTTTAAGATTTCCAGGTATTCATCTTTTGTTTCTGCATTATCATCTTCATTCGGTGCATACACTCCGACTATTGTAAGGCAGTGTCCTAGATAGTTCATGTTAAGTTTCCTTATTGTTTCATTTACTGGTTCCCAATTTGTTAGGACCCTTTTTAAGCGTTTTGAGATCATAAGAGATATTCCACTTCTTGCTCGTTGTTCTTGCGGTACTCCGCAGTAAATGTGTATATAGCTTTCTATTTGTTCAGTCCCTTTTCCTTTCTTTTTGGTTTCACTTATAGATGCAATATCTATTTTCATTTGTTCTAGTTTGTTCGCAACATCTTCTACTTTTCCTCTCGTGTTCCTCACGTTCCATATTCCTATATGCATAGACCTTTTACTTTGCTTGGGTCGTCTTCTGTTGGATTCGTCCGAGTTCCGAGGCAATATGCTGGGATTTTTAGCCGTTGAATATTTTTTATAGATACTGGATTGCTATCCCTTGCGATCCAACCCACATCCTGGAGGACCAGGTCATTTTTATTCGAGGTTTTCTTTCTCTGTTCGTACCCTGGCAGGAGCTCTTGCAGGGTGCTATAATCCGAGCCAGGTGAGCCCTCCTTTTTTTAGAGGTGGTACTCCTCTAACACTCCCCATATATCCTGGCTTGTGACAGGCAGACCTTGAACCCAATTCTTGGATCCAGGTTGGCTGGGTTTTACTGCCGATACATATTCCGTTATTAGCTGGTTTGTTCTTCTGACTCTCTAACGACGTGTTTTACTGTTGCAGCTCGATCAAACCTTACCTTACTGTAGCTATATCAACCAGTTGATAGAATGCTATAATAATTAGTCAGGTTATTACTGCGTTTTCAGGCATTGAAACATAAAACCGTCTAATGAAGTGGTCGAGTAGTATGACAGTACTACTAGGTTTCTCACGCAATTTAAATAACCACTTTTTCAAGGATCAGGAGTTTTCCTACAACTCATTTGGGAATTGTAACCACTACGCATACTCATTATATTGTGCCACAATGTTTTTTAAAACGGATAATTTAGACTGATTATTATGCTGACAGTATTGACGCAGTCTCGCAAATCCCATCGACTAGAAGAATGTCTAGGCAATTAGGTATTACCCAGTCGATACAACCGTTTAAATGTTTGGTGGTCAGGCTGTCGCCGGTGAGGATAACTTCGCCGATATTCTATCACAGCTGCGCTAACATTCTCGCTGCAATAGCCATATACACAATGCATTTCTACATATTCACGTGCAGCAAAAGGCTCCATCATTACCATTACTTTTATGGTTAACCAAACGATGGCTTTCAGGGTTAGCTTTTAGACATCTTTTATGGTTAACCAGACGATGACTTTCAAGGTTAGTTTTCGGACATCTTTTAGGGTTAACCAAAAGATGTCTTTCAAGGTTAGCTTTTGGACAGCTTCTATCATTAACCTTTCAGCGACCTTGAGGATGCCTTAAGGTTGCTCTGTGGTTAACCATTTTGTGTTAACCTACCGGTTAACTTTTGGCTAACTAATGGCGACCTTCTATTTTTGAGAGGTTCACTTTTAGGTATATTTTGGGTAGCTTCGGTCCTGTGAGTACAAACTGCACGGCTTAAGGAAAGCCACGTGCTTGTTTTTGCGTGGCCAATCTTCATCGAAATATTTTATTGCTTCTACTATATAATCTCCATAATTTAGAATCGCGTCTCTATATTCTATAATCAAATTATATTTTTATTTTAAAATTTGTCCAAGAATCGATTTCATTTAAAATTAAAAAATCATTTCAAAAGTTTCCAGTTTTTGGCAGCATTAATTTACAGATTTTCACTCCACATCAATTATCAAATATATTTACTTCGTATGTCGAGTTCACAATTCGTTAAAGTTTACTATGTAAGCCTTACTAGTTAATAAAGGCATCTCTTTAATCGATACTTGTGTTTTTCAATTTTGTTTGATCCCTCGCGTTTTATTAGTTTTCAGACCAGCTACTTATTTGACGTCGGATAGTTTTGCGGGCTTTGCCTCGCTTTCCTATTCTGGGTTTCCATTTAATGCCCTACTAGATCATATTTCCTCTTGAGTTCCCTGTCCAGCTGTTACCTTTTCTGCCAACTGCACCAACACAGATGTTTCATTTCTTATTTTATCTGATAACTTTACTTCAAGCATTATTTTATTTACTAAAATTTTCTATTTGCGTTTGGTCAAAATGCCCTTCAATTTAAAATGTTATATTCCTTTTGTTTCAACTTTATCTTATTTTTTCTAATTTTTCAAGTATGTTCAAGGATTTTGTATTAATGTGGTTTTTCATTATTTATTCCCTTATTATTTATTTGTCACTACGTTGGAAAATTATAGTTACCAAAGAAATATATAATTAGATACATTTCTTCCTTGAAAAATGGTGATAGTAAAATATTACAATACAATAAGGTTCCGGGTATAATCCGAGTTTGCTGAGTTAATTATCATATTAAATAGCATTGCGTTACTGGCTAAACCACATTTTTCGTCAACCCACAACGCCGTTGAAACGGGTTCTTCGGTTAGCACAGGGAGGACAGAGGGTTCACGGCACACGATTACCGGAAGAAAGTCTCTGTGTATGGGGAAGTCAAAATAAATGGGCGCTATCCTTTTAAGTAACAGCTAAATGAACATCCTCGTGAAAAGGCCGAGGATCGCCACCTTGCGAGGAGTCGAACCTACCTTGTTGTACTTCTTTCTTACTTCATAATTTCGTAGAAAATACATACAAAAAGAAAAGTACACACAAGAACAAGGCGATATTTACGATAAGATAAAAAAAGAACTGGGCTCTTTAAATTTAATTACACCGGATCGGCACATTAGGGCCATACACAGTAGAGATTAAACTAAGTTTTCATTACATAACTATTAACATCATAACAAGACAGAGTTAAAGGCACTAACTGCTTAATTAAAATTGGTTGGATCAATGTATTAGTCAATGTTGCGAAGGTTGTTAGATCGCTGTATAAGCAGGTAGTGATTGGTAGCTGGACAAGTCCCTAGGTTGTTGAAAAATTTCGTGGTATTCGCTTTTATAAAGTCTTTGATGTGTGTTATGCTTAATTAGTAGTGTAATTGGTCGTTACGTATACACCATGATACATTTGTTGCCAGCCTGAGGACTTTATTTTGTATTACCTGTAGCTTGTTTATGTGAGTGTTCGACGCAGTTCCCCACACAACACAGGCATACATGAGGGCCGCTTGTAATATAGATTTGTATATTACCATGGTGCATTCTATTTTCAGTGGAGTGTTTCTGCTCAAATTGGATAGAGAAGTTTCATCTTGTTATGGCACTCATTAATTTTGTTGTTAATATGAATTCTTCATTTCAGTCTTTGATCCAGGTTTACTCTGAGGTATTTTACAGCTTTGTCGTTTGGATTCCATGAAATTGGATTTCCATTTATAACAACCGGGTTAGGATTATTGAGTCTTCTAAGGGTGAAGATTTTGGCTACATATTTTGTGGGGATTAAAGTCAAAACAGTTATGCAGTTCATTTGTTGCTCTTTGCAGCGTTAATATTGCATCATTTAAATCGTGATCTTGAGTAATGATTGCCGTACCGTCAGCAAACATGGCCAACGTATATACTGGGGGGACCAGGAATATTATACATTAAACAACACAGGGCCGAGGACAAATCCTTGAGGGACTCCTGCTTTAATATCCTTTGTTTCTGAGATGGTTGCATTGACTTTGCTTGCAAGCGTTCTTCCAGTAAGGAAAGTTAAGTTGATGATATAGTCAGGGATTTCCAGCTGAACCATTTTATGAAGGATGCCGTTGTTCCGTACTCTATCGAAGGCCTGTGCAACATCTAAGAACAATACAATAGTGTACTGTTTGTCCTGAAAGTCTTTGGTGATAATTTCATTGATTCTGACAAGCTGATGTACTGTTGAAAATTTAGGTCTAAAGTCAAACTGGAATGGCAGAAGTATGGAGTGCTGGGGTATATAAACATTAAGATGGCTATAGATAATGTTTTCAAGTAGCTTCGCTAGAGTTGGATTGCTTTTACATTTTCAGGGTTTATGAAAGTGCAGAACATGTGCATGTTTCAAATTCTTAGGGAAATAACCGATAGATAGGCAGGAATTGAATAGAAAGGTCAGGTATGAGAAGCATTTAGGCGGGAGGTTCTTAAGAATTATGTTTGTTATCATATCTGGACCAGGAGCTTCTTTATTACGTAGATACTGGATTATTGATACGTACTATTTCTTCTAGTGTTGTAGTTTGAACGTTAGTAGTGTTTAATTGGAGGTGTTGAGTTACACTTTGGTCTATGGAATTTGTGAAATCAATGTTTTCATTGCTGGTTTAAACAGTTAATAGCCCTTCTAGGTGACAATCTTCACTAATACTTGATAATATGGATGGTTTTTACCTTACTTCGGCGTTTAGGTAAAGGAAATTAACACAGTGTTATATTCACTCTGAAGATGCAAGCTGCAACGTCTTGCGAAACGTTAGTTTGTATGGGTTCACAAACAGCTAACAGGCATAAGCCGATTAAGTATTATTGTCCTGGCAAACAAAATACATCAAGATCAAATCCTTGTCCGCCCCAAGGTTTGATTAATATAAGCACACGGCCCTGTTTAGGCAGGCAGGGCCTACGAACAAATATGGCTCAAACTTCTAGAGCAAATGCTTGTAGAGGCAGACAAGCTACAGGTCGGGCCTCACATGATAATGCTGGGTGTAGTTCCCAAATGACGACGCGGTCTAAGCCGAAAGTAAATTGTAATATTGAGAGTTCGAGAAACCGCGAAAGCCTCAAAGAA
>JABXWE010005401.1:0-45224 GCA_014611495.1 Limonius californicus
AAAGTTGGTAATAAGATGTAATTTTATTTTCTTTTACAAAATATATTAATGAATATTGGATTTTATAAAATTCCTGTTATTTACTGATATTTTAAACTACAAATATTTGTATGTTTTACCACGCTTAAATTAAATTAAAGAAAAAAAAGCAAGCAGTCATCAGGATCTCCTTAAAACAATTTCTAACTGTTAAAAAACTAGCATTTTTGTTGTATTATCGGCTGGTCTGGTTGAATTCAGTTAATCAAGTACGTGTAATGTGAATTTTTCAAAAGAAGAAATGTGTGGCAGTATTTATATTGGGGGAGTGCAAAGAAAATTGTTTATTCGCTTCCAGACTTTACCTGAACATTTCCCAGACCGAAGACGTCCCAGTGTGTTGGTTTTCAAACGATTACGACAAAGATTTTTAAATACAGGCTGTATTAAATACGATAATACTCCAAGAAGGAAGCGTACAACTAACGAAAACAGCGAATTTGCTGTAATAGCTTCTGAAGTAGAAAATCTAAACTGTAGCACCATAGATATACATAAGCCACCGAGCAGACATAAGCCCGTATTCTGTGTGGAAAATATTGAAAAAGTACAGGTAACATCCCTACCACATTTAACTTCATCAAAACTGTTTGATCATGTTTTGCAAAGTCGGCTAATGTTTTGCGAATGAGTCCATCAATAAATAAATGCTCAAGCAAATTTCTTTAATTTTGTTCTTTTCTTCGACGAAGAAGAAAAAGCATTGTAAAACATACAAATATTTGTAGTTTAAAATGTCAGTAAATAACTGAACTATTATCATTATCATAATCGTGACCTTCGTTTGTACCGCTTGCCCAGTGTCGAGGTGGTGTGAGGCAAAGCTAAGCTAGTTAGTGCAATACCGACTCTGTGGGTTACTATATTGGTGCGAAACCATGCTTGACTTGCCTGATGTGTGTGTAGATGTGTTTGTTTATGGTCTTGTTATTCCTGTAATGCGACCGTAATACGAGTAGTGCCATTAATTTCGTCCCCAATGCCAAATGGAAACCGGAACCCAGTACCGATCACTCAGGGAATTAGAATAATTTCCGACCCCTAGAACCGGGAAGCGTTCGAACAATTACATCGAAAGCCTGACTATCTTACCCCTAAGCCACCCCAGCCCCCACAACTTTTATAAAATCCTATGTTCATGAATATATTTTTTAAGACAAAGTAAAATTACATCTTATTACCAACTTTTCTGTTTTTTCTATTCGTTTTTTGATAATGTTTAAATATTTTCAAAACTAAAAATGCAAGTCATATAAAGTCAAATACCTACGTTTAAAGATTATTGAACGACAAGCTCGAAATGTAAAAGTATACAGCGTTTTTGTTTAAAAAAATGAAATATAAGCAGTTGAATGTTATTGAATGTAGGTGTAAATTAGGAACATCCTGTATAAGATATTTTAAATCTAAATAGTAAGACACCTGTCTGAAAATGTGTTTGTATAAACTGCAAAATAATTTTGAAAATTATACGCCGTTTTTGAGATACTAACTGTTAAGGACAGAGAGAATTTTTTCAAAATTTTGATAATGTTAATTAATACCGAAACCATTAGCAGTAGATACCTAAAACCCTATATCGCCTGTAAAAATAAAAAATAGGAAATCAAAAATGTAATAATATATAGCATGTTCTTCTTAAATTAAAGAAGTTGTCCATTATCCCATTAAAAGAAACCCCTGTATAGTCGGAAATAATTTTAAGATATGCACCGTAATCAAACAAACAAATTTAGTATTTAAAATTTTCTCAAAGTTGAATAATAAAGACATTATGAAATAAAATCGCAGTATTATATCACTCTGTATATGATTATATGTAATAATTTATATATAAAATATGGCAAATAAAAATTGGACGTACCTCGCGGGTTTAATTAGTTTATTAATCTCACGTAATCCTTTTGTTGATGAAACAAATTTGATAGTATTTTTATAAAACGGGTTGTCTGAATAAATTGCACTAAAGCTATCGGAATCTACGAATTCATTTGTCCTTCAAAACCAGAAAATAACTTCTGGTGCAGTAGTACTTATTTGACCTACAATTTAGATTACTAATCAAGAACGTATATTATACTATAGATTACGAATGCTGTTTTTGGGAAGGCGAGTTTATGTATACCGCTATAATGCTAACTGCGTTTAGACAGCCATCCTCTTCAGAAATAAATATTTTCGTCTTAACTTATTATTTACCATATTTATATTTTACAGGAAAGTATACTTTTAAGTGAGAGCAGCATGCACGATTCTTTTAAAAACGTTATCAATACTTTAATTTTTTCGAGTAGGTACTTGGATAATATTAAAAAATGATAAACAGGTATATTTTTAAGTAGTCATTACGATATGTATTTACAACAAAGAATTGAAATACCAATTCTGAACTCGGGAATTTGGATTTGGCGCCATTTTCTAACCATCGAACTAAAAAGAGTTTTATTTGATATCTATCATCTGGAAATCATCAATTGGGCTTGGCGATCGTGCAATCTAACGCCCCCAGACTTCTTCATTTGCGGCTTTATAACGGACTGTAATCGACGAGTTCCAGAACAACAACGATGAAATTGGGCCGCAATTGTGCAAAAACGTAATTATAAATTTCGCCAGATCAGTATATTACTCTGACTAGACTCATCTGCAGGAACAACCGAGGAGACTAGTGTTTAATATTTTATTACGACCATAACTCAAATGTCTCCTCTTTACATTTAAATGTATGAACTGCCAAGTTTTCAAAAATTGTGTATGCGTTCAAAAAACAACGTCCAAATGAACTGAATGTTTTCAGTTTATTACCTTTCATGTTGCCTGTAATCAAGTATGCCTAATTATCCTTAACAGCTAAAACCTAGAATTTCTACATTATATATTCCAAAAATATATTGTAAACAGTTTAGAAATAGCCTTGATTATGATTTTAATATATTCAAAACCACATGCAGATACGCAGGTAAGTTCTATTTAGCGTGTATAAAATGTGCGTAGATACTTGTTAAATGCCCGCAATGAATATGTAACAAATAGTTTACATCAAAAAGATACACCTAGCACGATTGCATTTAATGCGTACTTTTTTACACGTATGTAATGTAAGACTAAGATTGTGGATGCTAGATATGGAACAAATTCGATACTGTTGTGGGATTTGACATATCGCGTCAGGAATTTTAGTTTTAGTACCAAAATGATACATTGATAAGAATTTTTGAGAAAGTACAAACAGCTCACGCTTCCATTCATTGAGTAAAAAGCTTTTCTGTTACTGAGAAATCTCTTGCAAATGCATAAGCATAATAGTGTTTTATTGACAAAGAGCACCTACTTATCGTGTCAGAAAACTTAGTTACTTTCAGTTCAACCCAGGGACCATATCATATTTTAAACGTTTATCAAAATGAAATCAAAACGTTTTCCGAAAATTAAGTAGTTCTCCTATCTCACACAGTTTTGTTGATTAGAATTGGTAAACTACTAGAACAGCTGAAAGTGAATAAGAAAGTTAGAAGAGCAATAGAGAGTGTATACGAGAAACTGAGAGGAATAGTGAGACTAGGTGGAGAACAGACAGAAGAATTCAGTATTCAGAAAGGGATCAAACAAGGCGATAGTCTGAGTCCGCTGCTATTCATCCTGGTTATGAATACGGTGATTAAAAACTGTAAGCAGAGAACCAGGAAGCTAAAGATAGGCAACCGAAACATGGAGGCGGTAGAAATACAAAATATGGTCTATGCAGATGATATTGCGGTCTTGTTAGGAAGTAGAGAACAATTATAGGCAGCAATGAACGTGGGAAAGAGGAAATATAAGCAGTTGGATTAAAAATCAACATCGACAAAACAAAAACAATGCACATATCGAAACAAGAGCACCAACCAGCACAAAGAATCAAAATAGGCAACATAGACTATACCAACTATACTACGCTATAAACAAAAGTATAATTGGAAAATGAGAAACAAAGACAGAAACAAAGCTACACATATACAAAACAGTATATGCCCAAATTTTGACCTATGGGGCAGAAAGCTGGACTATGCTGGACAAACGCAAATCCAAAATAACTATGGGGGAAATGAAGTACCTAAGGAAAGTATCTGGAAAAATGAGAAGAGATAGAATAAGAAATACAACTTTTAGAGATCAACTGCAACAAATACTACAAGTAACCACAATAGAAAATAAACAGCTAAAACGGTATGGGCATACAAAAAGAATGGCTGAACACCGAATCCCAAGACGAATTCTGAAGCAAGAACGGAAAGCAGACGACCAAGCGGTAGACCAAGGCGAATGTGGACAGATAGCATCCAAGATATGGCAGGATAGAAAGGAAAAACGATGGGGGAATTAAACAGACTGGCAGGAGACAGAAACAACTACAGGAAATGGACCGAGGCAACCGACGCCGTTTAGGCAAAAAGGGAAAAGTGAAAGAAGAAGAAGAATGGGTAAACATTAAAATTTATTGAAATACATTAATTTTTTGTACGAATTTATGATTGCGAATCAAAAGTTACTTTACCTAGTAACACAAAACAATAACTTATTAAAATAAAAAATCGACTAAGCCATATATCAAATATGAATGCGCCGGTGTTTAGAATCACCCTGTATACTTTTAGTAATTTGAATATGTAGTTTAGGGGTTGAAATAATATTTGTGCTTGAATAGGTTGCGAATGTGAAATTTAGACAAATGTTTACGCAAAATGTATTTCAGTGGCTGTAATATCTAGAGAAGCAGGGGGCGAAGTTTTAACATCATTGACTTACATATATAGAATATGATTAACGATATCTATATGTTGAGGGTTTTTACACAATAAGAAAAAATTGAATTCATAAAAATTGTTGTAGGCAACACATAAAGATTATATCGAACAATATCTTTTGGTGTGGTGGTAGATCAGCGTGGTGATAGCTCAGTTGGTAGAACGCTCGCTTTCTGAGTAAAATGTAGATCCTGGTTTGGGTTCGAAACCTAAGCATTACTACTCAGTTTTATGAAAAGCCACCACATACAATGTCCCAATCCGGCTTGCAACCGTGGGATCTCAATGCTAAAAACCATCTCTGGAATTTCTGTCTTTCGGATTCGACGTTAAACTGTAGGTCCCCCGTGTTTCTACCTTTGCGCTGAGGAGCACCACGTGGCAGAGAAGAGGCCGATGCCCAGGAGTGGGACAAAAAGGCTGTCAATGATGATGATGAATATTTTTTGGTATGTAAACCATAATTACAATGGACTGTCTTTTCTACTACTACTTTTCAAATGACTCAAAATATTGATGCAAACGCTTCTGATGACCAAATCATCAACATTTATATTTTTTAGCACGTCTCTACAGAAAGTAATGAAATACAGGGAGTCTCAGAGACCAGTTGCCACAATGAGCAAATAACAAAATCCTTTAACAGGTTTTAAGAAATATTTTTTAATAATTTCCAAATATTCGTGGTTGTTTTAATTATTTTAAGGTCAGTTATTTTCATATTTATTTATCGGCTTTCAGTTAACCTAAAGTGTACATCAGTTGAACTTCCTGATTGAATAAGCATACATTAAACTCAAAATCGTATGGGCCTTAATATTTAACCTAAAAAGTTCGAAAAAAGCATTCGTTTTGTATTTACACGCCACACAAAATTCCCAGTGAAAGAAAAGAAGAAAGATGTATTTATTTTTGAGTCTACTCTACAAGAGCATAGAAGCAATGCTTACACTAAGTTTGTACCGCTTCTGGTATAACAGAAAGTGATACCATCTTCGGATGAATGAATAGTAATACTGAATTTTAAATTTACCTTCACATTGATACACAACTTGCACGTTTTTCCTACCAAAAAGTAAAACAGACAACAGGACACTAAACTTAAAATTTCTAAAATTTCACTAATAATTAGATGAGGCATTGGTAGGTCTTCCAGCCCTTTAAAAGATGACACAATGTTATCAACATTTTTGAAGCCCTTTTCGGAAAATAAATTGTTTAAATATTAGGAATTTTTGAAATGTGCCATTATTATAGTTGTATTATTGTCGCAACATTTTGTTTACACAATAATTTTGAGGCACATGGTCTTTTAAAAAATTAAGATGTGTATACGACGGATAACTGGCCTTTAAAATTTTCTAAAAAATTTACATGATCTTAAGCGTTAGTTAATAAGTAAACGACTAATTGGGGTGTCCGCCCCCTTGCTCGTTAGAGTTTGCTCACAGGTCTTTCTGCTCGACAACTATTTGCTAACCAGACAAATGCTCGATAAGCAATTTAGTCAAAAAATTATAATTACAATTAGAACTGCGAGCAAACAGATGGCGAGCATCTTTCCCAGTAAGCAATCGGCATTAGAGCAGACGGCGCCGAGCAAATTACTTACAATCCTAATTGGCAGATCTTGAGCGCTTCTGCTACTTCAGAAAATATAATCAAATATCTCACAGCCATTTTCGAAAATGGTTTGTTTTAATTTATTTTCTAAAACTTTGGAGCATGCCGTTTTTATAATTGCTTTCTTTGTAGAAATGTTTTTGCACACTATATTTTAAATTCAATTACCAGTTTTTCAGTAAGCAGATGTTATTTTATAAGGATTTTTAAAAACCATATGAGCCTTCTTTTTAAGTTTTCGAAAAAATATTTTGTATGAATTGACGCGTGCTATAAATTTTCTCAATCTCATTGTGGAAAATCTTTGTTTGTCATAGTCGTTTCCGGGTTCGTACAGAATCGAGAACACGTTTGACTCACTGAATATTCGTTGTACTTGAACGTATGTACTTTTCAGAACTACTAAATTATTATTACACAAGTAGGACTAGCGAGGGGACACATCTTTCTTTTGGGCGCATGGTTTTTTGATATAAATAATTTATTATTTTCCATCCAGTATCTGACAAACGTGATGTCATCACACAGGAGACATACAAGTATCAGACAAATATTAATAAATTACATAGAATTCCTTCGAAATAGTATAATTTCTTACAGCATAGTCCTTTCCCTACAAACGTTTGCCGACGCCTTTCCCTCTTTTCCTGTTTGAACTTTGCATTGTAGTATCTTCTTTTGCAAGATTATGCAGGTTTGAATGAAACGCAAATATCTTTATTTTTGCATCAAAATTAACTCGTAGATATAATAAGAAAGGACTGCGTCTTGACGATTAGATCAAAAATACCTCCTATAACAACCTACTTCTGCTTTTATCCGTCAAAAGAGGGTGCTGGGTGATGAAAAATACATCAAAATGTTACAAACAATTGATTGTTTATTGGAAGAGAGCGAATTTTGTTTTTGCGTAACCTATTTTTAGATGTTTTCTAAATTGCCATTGAAAACCGTAGGCCTAGGCGGTTGAGTTGTTTCCAGCAGTTACTGTCGTGTTTTGGCGATATATTGTTTTTTAGGTAATACAAGAATAGAGAATATAACCGCATTTTCTTATCATTATTAATTTATGCTGGTCCCGTACTTTCAACTACTTACGAATATATAATAAACGAGTTCAAGTTGGACAGAGTCCGAAACATGGAAATAAGGGAAATGTATAAAATCGAATCCGTAGTAAACTGAGTCAACAATAGAAGGCAAGAATGGAATGAACACATCGATAGAATGAATGTATCTAGGGCAACACTAGTTGAAACTAGTGAAATAAGTGCATAATTAATACAGATGTAACTATTTGAAGTTCGAAACAAATACTTGAGTTTTTCAAATATGTTTGTTTACGAATTCTATTACGCTTGAATAGTTGCGGTACAATATCAGGTCCAAAGGCTGTCATTGTCATTGTAAATTTTGGGAGAGTGAGTTACCTCACGTACACTTATGTAGGCCACAATGTTGGGCCCATTGTGCTGCCTCCACAGCAGCTCCCCAATTTGGCATCACCTAAGCTATCCGATCCATTGGATGTACTTGAGGTCCAAAAGGTGATTTTCCAAAATAAATATCTGAAATTTGATGATGAAATCCTTCAAACTGAAACTTAAACATATTGTAAAATAGGAAATCTACTCTCACTAAATATCATCCCTGGTCTGACCCACTGACTGACCATGATAAGAGTGCAGATCCTACTTTTTTATAGCTCGGGTGTTGTAACATTGACCTTCAACGCATGTAATCTTACTCGGCGTTTTTCCGACGATATGAAGAATATGCTTTTCAGTTTGTATAACTATGTAGTGTTTACACGTTCAAATGGTGGTGGCAATATGTAGCCTACCATTACTTGTCAACTGTGGCAGCATCCCAGCACAAGTGCGAACGTGTGTCACACGTCACTTTGGAAACTACTCCTTGTAATGTCTTTAATTTTCAAAGCCTTGTAGCAGCTTCTTTTTAAATGAAAATGTAGCAGATACTTTATTGTAGATACAATCTTCTATAGTAATGGTAGCAAAGGCAATAAATTACTCGTGAATGATCAAATGAACTAAACATGCAGTGAAAATTACCTGCATGTGCGTACTCTTTGGCCTTACAACAAGTAAACATGTTAAATCTATTTTGAATCTAAGTTTCATATAGGGCTCGGCAACGTTCTTCAACTACTGCCATTAAAAATAAACAATAGTGTATTTCATTAGGAGTCTGGAAATAAGGATTTTTCCGTGCGCGCGTGACAAATTCTCGTGTGAGGCGAAGCCGAACACGGGAAGTCATGCAAGCACGGAAAAATTCATTTCCGGACGTGTAATGAACGATACTTTTTATTATACTTATCTGAAAACAACGCAAAAAAGGATAAAAAGTAAATTTAGAACATTTTATTTTCAAAGTAATCATAATACATCGTAATAGTACCAAACATGATTAACATTTCCATAGCAACGATATATTTATTATCGGCATTGTTTTATTTTCTGTCAGTTTAATTCATGTTAGTTTTAAAAAATGTTCTCGGAAGAAAATCCAGATATTCCTATGAACATATTAGAGCTAGCGGCACAAGCCAGTGCTGATTTGTTACCAGCAAAATCCAGGTCGAGATATGAACACGAGTATCAACTTTTTATGGAATGGCGAGATCTCAAAAAAGTTAAAACTGTAAGCGCACGGAAAAAAACGGAGATCGGGAAATATTTTCTGTGCGCTGTTCTGAAAATGCCACCTTTACGTCTTTGTAAAAACAGATGAAAACAAGGTGTTTTCAGATAAGTATAATAAAAATAATATTATGTAATGCAACTTCATCACTTGCACTATTGTATTAACAAGTTCTCATTATACCTTAAACTTGCACTATTAAAACTCAAAGTAAATAAAAGAACTGCTTGTCAAAAGTAATAATAATTAAACATAAATTATCCATTACATCGCACCGACTTTGTTTAGTGTGTCCTCAAATGCTTTTCAAACCGTTTTTTATGCATTGTGGTATAATAGCACCGACTACATTTAAAAGGTCTTTTAACATGAGCTGTCATAATGTGTGTTCTCAATAATTTAAGTTGGGATACTGAAAAATCACACTCAGTACATTTATAGGCCCTTCCCCCATTATGAGTTAGAACATGCTGTTTTAACGTAGACAATACAGTCGAAGTATAATTACATTTAGAGCACTTGCGAGGTCGTTCTCTATCATGTATTTTTACATGTTGTTTTAGAAGAACACCTGTGGTTGTAGCGTAACTGCATTCAGTGCATTTGTAGGGTCTTTCATTAGTGTGCACCATAAGTATGTGGTTTTTCAAGGAAACTTGTTGTTTTGCGCTATAATCACACTGAGTACATTTATAACGTTTTTCGTCGGAGTGAATATTTAAATGTACTGATAAATGATGTTTTCTTCGAGTGCAATAATTGCAATAGCTACATTTGTAAGCTTTTCCTCCAGAATGAATATATTTAATATGTGATACCACATATTCTCTTGCTGTAGTTCTGAAGCTGCAATGACCACATCTAAAACGTTTTATTTGTGGATGTGCCTCTTCAACATGCACCTTTAATAAATTAATTCCTATTGCTGCATATTCACAATGCTCACACTTATAAGGTGCATTGACCTCTTCTTTGATAGAAATTTCTTCATGTAAACTAAGTTCAGATTTTATGGCAGTATCTTCAGTTTTTATGTCAGATAAAGGTGGTAATTTAGAGACAGCTGTTTCGGCTGGTTCAGTTTTTATGTAAGCAGCCTCCATTGTTAATAATGTTAACCTGCAAAAAAAATGAACTGTAAAATTTATAATGTAGAGCTTCTACCTGTTAATTTACCTACGAAATACTTTAATTTTAAAATGCGCGTTTTAAAAAAATACTAAAAGACTATGCGTTTATTTAATAATACTTTCACATGTGATAACTTAACCAATAAATTATAATTAATCTATTGTAACTACTTTTGAACTTTTGTTCCTGTAATTTGAACTATTGTAATTTGTTTCGTAGGTATATTATTATTTATAACTTTTAACTGTTTCTAATTGGCGTTTAGATATTCAGCGTTAGATTCACAAAAAGTAAAGAAATATCACTGAAAGACACACCTTAAAACGCAGAGTAATAGTATTCCTAAATAGTGAGGTTATATATCCCAGACTTCCCTAGCTCTCGACTTCATTTTTATTTTACTCCACACATTTGGTGTATTTTCATGGAATAATGTGTAAACCAGAATTCAATATATCCAATAACATTTTCAATAGGTATGGCAATCTTAAGTCATTTACACTTCCATGTAAAAAACTAGGATTGCCGCATTTTCTATAAATATAGTATAAATAGCATAGTTAATAGTTATAACCATACATTATAAAAGTTCTAGTTATAAACCTAATATAATAAACCACGTCATAGGCTTGTAGCTTCTAATTTTCTGTAAATAATATATTTCTTACTAATTTAACATTCGCGTATACTTTTCCATTATATCAAAATACAGTTAGAAAATTATTCTTTAGTATGAAACAGTTGTAGTAGGTACATACATTTATATTTTGGCAACAATGTAACACGGTTTATTGGTGTTTATATTTTCAAAAAAAAAACATTCGTACTATTTTTTTGATGGAGGTATAAGTAATTTTGCTTTACAGAACATCTAGTTATACATTAAGTCCACTTTCTACAGGGTAACTCCCAACACAGTTTATACTTACAACTTTGCATTATAATTAATTAATTTAACCCAAAAAATCCATAGACCTTATTCAAAATATTTCTAACCTTCTGTTCAAATAAATAAAAATAATAATTCTACTCACATGCCACATTTAAATGTAAGTAGGTACCTACCTACCTACTACTCAAGTTATTAACAAAGGAGTAATTAGAGTGTGGACAGTTTTGAAGTTCAGTATTATTGCCCAAAAGCGGAACCCATATTTGAAATTACAAACAAAAATATTTTTTCAAACACCCCCGGTAAATTTGGTCTGCAGACAAGTGCAAGAAAAATTAGCCTAAATGTGCGGTTAATATAAAGTGTCCAACCCAAAGAAACATGTACAACATATACATAGCTCCTAATATGATGTGAAACTAGCGAAGGGAGTCTTTAATGCAAAGACAAGCAGAGAGAAAATATACAGATTAATGATAAGGACAGAGGAAGCACACGGATAGCAACGACAACGATAGAATGCTAATAGACTGCGGCAAGAAGAAATATACGGTTTAAAAGTTCATATTTTTTTACATCAGAACATTTATAAAGGAACGTAGATTTCATCAGAGCGAAATACAGTAAACCCAATAGACTATATCCTAATAGAAAGAAAACATGAAAATAGCATTGGTATTAGCATATTCGAGTGTAGGTATAGAAGAGTAGACGCAGACAAGGATCATTTTCTACTGAAGATCAACCTCAAAGTAAAAATACCAAAAATACATCAAAATAGAGGACGAAACAAGAAGCTTCTGGAGTCTACACCTGATGCAACTGGAAAAAAATGTAGGTCTCGAACCAAATGACAGGGAGCTATCAAGAAGGCTCTAAAAGGCCTGGGAATTAGTAAATGGAAGGAAACAGCACAGAATAGTAAACAATGGAAAACAACAGTGAAGCAAATCGGGCTACAAGGCTTATTCTATACCTGGTTGCTCATTAGTGCGTCAAGGTCCAATGTTGGTATTATTAAAATGATTTGGAAATTGTTTTTAAGCAATGTAGTGCCAAAATGCGCACATTTAAAAATATTTTTAAATATATAGGGTGACTCGCTACAGCGGAGCATTTTCGTGGTATTATTTTTTAAGTAAAACACCCTGTATATTTTTAGCGTTTCTGAATTTAGCTTAAAATTAGTTTTCCAGCAATATCCTGGTTTTTGATTTGAATTGAGGCCTTGTCCAGATTATTTAAAAAATGTGAACATTTTGGTAGGCATAAGATTTAACAAATTAATTCAGTGCGTAAGTGTTACGATTAATTAAGAATACATATTTCATAGATATGTAGCCAAGTGTACATTAAAATGACACAATCACCAAATAATAATTTTATTGTACATGGTGTTTTTTACAACAACGCAAATGTGATTTATTTCAAAGAGCATTTTCCAATTTTTGTAATTGAACACTCTATATTTTATTATATTTTTAAATTGGCATTTAATTTTCTACAGTTTTTATAAACATTGTTCTATACTTAAAATCGCTATTTTCACTTTTTACTTTTTCATTACAAACCGTTGAATTATTAAACTGCTCATATCTATCTAATCTACAGTAGTATAGCCATGATTTTGACACAAACTGACAACATTCTGATATTTTGTTATTTATGCCTGTTAGCTTCTAACAAGTGAAATGTCTTTAAATCTTCTTTATTTCTGTAATTATTTCATCATCTGGCGAATATGAAGATTTTAGCACATTTCTTTCGTATCTCTTAGCGATTTTAGTTAGGTCGATATGAATTTTGAAAGAAACGAACTCGTTGACTTGATTGTTATTATGGGATCGAGCGACCAAATTGTTTATTAACCAGCGGATATATTCGCTAAGATATCCTAATAGGATAGAGAACCTTCACTGACAAGCTTAGACAACCTTAAAGAGAGATTCAATACAACAGGAAATGTAAATTATGAAAAAGATGGGAGGAACAGAGGATAAGAGCAAAATTTTGAAGCAGAACAAGTTTCATGAGTACCATATCTCGTTTCATCAAGAATTGTTGGGACCGAATTTGGGTATTAAAAGGACACTTTGCGAGTGAAAACTGAAAACAGAAAGAGCAACTCCTAACTTTTTCCAAAACTTTCACTGATGAGTCGACCTTCACCCAAAGTGGTAGCCCAAACCATTATACTACAGAAAACCCAAAAATGGTATATCGCGCTTTCGTACCATTCTGAACAAAATGTATGCGAGTAATCCAACCCAAGCCTGAGCTGTATATACAGGGTGAATCTTAAATGGCGGATAATATACATACCAACTGATTCTAGATTAAAAATGGAGCAATAAAGTCTTATACCAATTTGCTGTTAACCTCATAGATGAGGAGTTATTGGCAGTCTTACGTTGAATGGCAGTAGCTGCCAGAGGCCGTCCTCATCGAGTATTATTACCACTGGTTGAAGCAAATATCTTAAATGTAATCGAAAATGAACCCGAACAAAGTACTCGATCCATTGCCAGAATGTGTGATGTTATAATCATTATCAACGAGTATACAGGGATTATTACCAGAAGATTATCAGCAAAGGGGCAGATTCTGCAGATGGTTACTTCGTGAGCAAGAAAGGGATCCTGGTTTTATTGGACATATCTTGTGGACTGATGAAGCTACGTTCACCAGAAATGGAACATTTAATATCCATAACATGCACCAATGGACCTATGAAAACCCTCATACACTGTACCAAACAAATCATCAAGTTGGGTTTAGCGTTAATGTATAGGGTGGTATTATTGGTAATAGGCTTATAGGGCCACACATTTTCCCTGATCGCCTAAACGCGAATAATTTTGTTGAATTCTTAGACACCGATTTTAGGGATCTATTAGATGATGTACCATTAGATTTAAGAAGAAATATGTTTTTTCAAATGGACGGGGCACCAGCACACTGGGGAATTCAAACACGAGAATGGTTAAATCATGAATTTCCAGAACGATGGATTGGTCGTGGCAGTCCATTACTTTGGCCACCAAGAAGGTCCAGATTTAAGCTGTCTTGATTTTTTCTTGTGGGGAACATTAAAAGCATTTGTGTATACAGTAGAAATTGATTCTCGAGAGCAACTTCAGCAACGAATAAATGAAGCAGTTATAATGATTCGACAAAACAATATGCTTCAAAATCTAGAAGGGAGCATAATACGTAGGTGTATGAAATGCATAGAAGTTGGAGGTAACCACTTTGAGCAATTTCTGTAATTTTCAAAATAAAAAACTTAAAGCGTAGTCGATATTTCCTTGCTATAGTTATGTACTCTTAATACAAAAATGCAAGTACCACATTAAAATTAGAATATTAACCATAAAGGAGGTCTAGTATGCCTCTATACAATCTCCTTAAGTTCCATATTAAATCGAGTACGTTGCTATGTGAATCGCAGACACACAGCTCAGTACAACTGACCACACAGTGTTGCTAAGTTTAAAAAGCTTTACATAAGAATCTTCAAAAACTAAACATTTTCGAGCAAACCGCTTCTAGAATTTTTGTCCCGTTTTTGATGCAGATCTATAAGAGAATTAATGAAATTGATAGGTGCTGCCTTTGGATATGTAATACACAGGGTGGTTTAAGCTATTTTTCCAGACTAATATTTTGGTTGATTGTTAAGATAATCCCAATGAACCTTACATTATAATTGTAAATGAAATTGAAAACATCAGATAATATGAAGGAGTCCATATTAAACTTTTATTATTATCAACAGGATTTGAGCAGTGACGGCTTGTACTAAAGGGCACAAGGGCACGTGCCCACCCAACCACCAAGATAAACACAGAAAGAAATTCGCATGTAATTCAGTGCATTATTTTAATTTCATTATTTTAACGATGGTATCAAATTTTCCTTCCGCACCAAAGGCGCGGCTAACACGCTCAAAACTATGTTCCGGGGAACGCTCTGATTTGTACCTATTTAAAGGATGATTCGGTTGCCTATTGGTTATCTTCGCTATACGAGATATACCAGGCGAATGGGGCACCGAGCACATTGTTCCCGTTTGCAGTCAACGTTTGAATTTGCACTTTGGAGCGCTGTTTTCGCACAATCGCGCGTTTGAATTCAAAGACGAAAGTGATGTTTTTTCAATGATGGAAGTTAATTGTGTGCAAAAAAATCGACTGAACGCATTGGCGGTCCTATCAATAGAAAAGAAGTTCGTCCAGTCTATCCCGGATTTTGACAACAAAGTCATAGACGTCTTTGCCAGCATGAAAAATAGGAGAATGGATTTTATGTACAAAAAATAGGTAAATTTTTTCTTATGCCCACCCTCTTTCTTAACTCACGAGGCGCCACTGGATTTGAGATACTTATTACAAGTAAAAACAATGTTAATATCAATGTCAACGAAGTAAGACAAGCAAGGCCGCGTGCTTAGATTATTTAAACCTTGCGGCGGACAAGGATTTGATCTTAATGTATTTTGTTTGGCAGGACAATAATACCTACTTAATCGGCTTGTGCCTGTTAAGTAGCTGTTTGTGAACCCATACAAACTAACATTTCGCAAGACATTGCAGGTTGCATCTTCAGAGTGAATAGAAAAGTTTTATTGTAGTTTCCCACTATGCAATTCAACTCATATATTATGTAGTTCCATTAAAGAAATTGTTTTAACATGTATAACAGGAAAGTTGAATTGTGATGTACCTATGTTTAATTGTGGTTACTATTTGTTTCACAATTCTATTTTTAGATTAACTGTTATTGATTTTTCGTTGATATTGGTCAACTTTAGCAAAATATTATTTTATTAATTTTGTTAAACATTGATCATAAATATTAATTTTGGTACACTATTAGAATCTTCTTCTTTTACGGTACATTTCAAATATATTAACGTATACAGAGTGTTTCATTTATAGAACAAATGTTGGATGCCGCTGTACACATATAATAGGCAGCGTTTTGAAGTGATGTATGCAATCTTGTAGCGTGGATACCCGCATTTAAAACAGAAAAATACATTTTTTCTTAAATACTCTCAGTAACAGAAAAATTACAGAATATTAATCAATTTACAAACCCAGTGTACGGCGTTTGTATAACTGTATTTAAAGACCTTTCTTTTATTGTTGCATTAGAAACTCGACATTTAGTATGTACATTTATTAAACTTTGGCTACATAAAATTAATAGAATTAAAGCAATATATATGCAAACAAATTATTAATACACTAAAAGACAATAACTGGCAGCGTAAAATACTTTCACATATAATTTACAAATAGGTACTAAAAACTACTACAGTATATAATGTATATAAAATTTCAAAAACATTGCAACTCTCCAATTAATCAGACTTCGCTTCATGGACGATGTATGTATCAGTTTCTACTTAATTATTAACGTTGCGTTATTGGTAGCGACCCTTCACCCTACAGCCCGCTATTGGGGTTTTATTAATGGTAACATTTACATTACAGTAAATCAGATAATAATTTACGGGTAACATTTACAGTAATATTTCTAAGTTACGTGTGCGTTAAATTATCATTTCCTTTTTCACAGCCGATTCGCAGTTATTTTTGTCTCGATTTATCTGGTACTCCGCACTAACGTGTACTTCACTGTTGTCGCTAGCTGACTCACACACACCACTGCTAATATTCATTGTAGCATCAATCACTGAATCTGTGGTAGATTCTGTGGGCTTAACCGCCTCCTTTGTGTGATGTTTGGTATGTCTTCTTAAATTTTCCACATTACCAAAGGTCTTCTGACACGTCGAGCACACGAAAGGCTTCTCAGTGCTGTGTACACTCACGTGCCTCTCTAGATCAGATTTGGTCACTGTTTTGTACCCACAATCGAAACATTGGAAGGGTGTCTCTTCCGTGTGAATCATAAGATGTTTTATTAAATTAATTTTGGTCGAAGAAGTATAGTTACAGAAAGTACATGAGTAGGACTTATCTCCAGTGTGAATCCGCATATGGGCCATTAAAGATTTAATGTGTGCAGTGGCGTAACTGCATTGAGTACATTTGAATGGCTTTTCCCCAGTGTGAATCCTTACATGATTTTGTAGATTAACTTTTTGTGAAGACTTGTAATCGCACATTTTACATTTGTACGGCTTTTCTCCGGTGTGTAATCTCATGTGGTATCCTAAATTAGTCTTATGTGAGGAAGAATAATCGCAAAGAAGGCATTTGTACGGCTTTTCGCCAGTGTGCAGCCTCATATGAGTTTTTAAATCAAGTTTCAGTCTTCCTTTATAATCGCAAAGCTCACACTGGAACGACTTTTCGTCTGTATGCGTTCTAATGTGTTTACTCAATGCGCTGCTGTATACTGAGCTGAAATTACACAATGTGCACTTGTATGGCTTTTCCCCAGTGTGAGCTCTTAAATGCTGTACCAAAGTGTTCCTATACGGAGTGCTGTAACCGCACTCGTCGCAATGGTACGGTTTTTCCTCCGAATGCTTACGCATGTGAATGATCAGGGTTTGCCGTTTTGGGGCACTGTAATCGCACTGTGTACACTTGTGTAATTTTTGTGTAAAATGACTTTCCTCGTGTGACTTTAAATCGAGATCACTGGAAGCCATATAAGTACATTGAGTGCATTTGTAGGAAGTGCAAGAAGTTCCGTTACCTTCGCTCAACAACTGGGCAATATTGGGCGAGATGAAAAAGTCTTGGGTATCACATTTTTGAAATTTTTGGGTTGCAAAGTGGCTCTCTTTATGGGACTCCAAGTCTAGATCACTGGAAGCAATGTAAGTGCATTGGCTGCACTTGTGGGAAGTTCCATTGCCTTCACTTAGTAGCTGCGCAATTTTTGGGGTAGCAAAAAAGTCTCGTGCGTCACATTTTTGAAACTTGTGTGTTTCCTCATGACACTTTAAATCAGAATCGTTGGAAGCTTTATAACTACACTGGCTGCATTTGAAGGTGGCGTCGCCTTCAGCAAGGAGCTGAGCAATTTTTGGTACGGCAAAAAAAGCTCGCGTATCACATTGCAAGTTTTTAAGGTCGAGACTCTTTCCTTTAGGCTCCTTGATTGAGAAGGGATCAATTGGGTTTTTATTGGTATCATATAGGGTCGCCCCGGAAACCTCGTGACTAGAATCTTTTGAGTAGCCAAAAAAAGTGCTAAAATCAGAGCCACTCGAACTTGGTTTCGCACCTGCCAGAAGCTTGCCTTGTTGCACAATTTCCCTGAGATTTACTGACGTCAAAACATATCCCATTTGCTCAATGTAGCTCTGGATACGTCCCTCCGTTTCTAGGCACTTGTTTTTGAATTCGTGAGCCACCATCAACGACTCAAAGCAACTGTTGCAAATGAATGCATTGGGCACTACATCCAAATCCTGCAAAGTAAACTTTAGTCCTGCTTCGAGCCCATATAAAGCGAAGCATTGGTTACTCACCATTTCAGGCACACAATCAGCAAGTTTGCAACGAATTGTGATGGTCTCCGATTGTGAGTCAACACCATCCAAGTAAAAGATAACAGAACTATCTGCGACTTCTTGGAGGCACGTCCTGCAAATTTCAGTCATTTTTAGTTAGTTTCAACTACACTAAGACAGTCTCATGAATTTCCGATAAAAGAAGGCTTCAAGTCAGTCGAATTGCAAGTGCAAAGTGCAACAAACTAGGACAGTTCAAATCAGCTACTCATAGCGCGCTTGAACTATTTTCGGTATTTTAGATCTACTTTAATGCATAGTTCAACGACCTAATCATCTGTTACACGCAGGTCGTTGAACTATAGCATTGACTTTCTAAATTCAATATACCGACCTAACCTATCCAACGGTTTTGCGTTGACCAATCCCTAACGTTTTTACGATTGGCTTGCGCTTAACCAACTCTGCACGTAAATTGGAAGTTGTGATGGCCTTCCGACGTAATGAAAGTGTTTCCAGTAGGAGTGGAACGAAGCATTGTGTCATTAATTAGGAATTACGTTTTTAACGGCATTGTTTGCAATAAAAATGTTAATTGGATTTTAAACCTGAAGAGTTTTCTTGGCTTGGGCGTGACTGATACGATTTAATGATTTCTTGTTTATTTTTTTTTGTATGGGAAGGTTCATTGATTGTATTGTAATACTGATTGTACATATCAAAAGTCATACCTACCAATAGTAATTGTTGTAAAGATTGTAATTTGTAGTAAATGTAGAACGTTATAACAACTCAGAACAAACATCGTATTGTGTGTTATGTGTTACAGAAGCTGATAGACATGAAGGGAAAATAAATATTTTATCAAAGTGCAGAAGCATACAACATTAATATTCAGATATTGAAGGAGAGACATTTACAGGCAATTGTATAGCAACTTTAAGATATTGTATAGAATTCTTATTATATAACATTGACAATATTATTACACAAAGCCATTTTCCACACAAATAGTTATTTTGTTAAAGTGTTACTTTCGAGTAAGCTCACAATTAGATATTCCCACTTTCAATACTTTTTGACCATTTACTTTCTTATTGTTTTACAATGAAAGTATCAAAAACTTAATATTTTATAAAACGCTTTATGTAAACACAAAAATAAGCTTAGTAATTTGACAAGTAGTTTTAAATACGCATAGATTAAAGTTCTATTTTACCATACGTCTAGTGTTCACTGTGACAAATCTGCTAGATTTGGAATTAATATTTGTACCTTCTCGCTAAAGTAATTAATATAAAATTGTGACAGCATTTTGTTCATATCGGATGCAATTAATGGCATTGTTCTTCTAATGTTTAAATTTAGTTTGCCGCTGTAGGTATGCCATCTAGTGGCATCTGTAAGACTTAGCCACAGTTCTCTTACATCGATGACAATTTTGCGGCGCGGCGGCGATCTTAAAATTTAAATTAATTTACAATATATGTATAAAGAAGTAAGGCAAGAAACAAATGACAAGTTTGTTGCCTGTTTAATATATATGGATTTCAATTAGTTCCTAAATAGTGGCGGATGAACGCAATAGAATAATTAATTACGATTATTGCAGGGGACTTTTTCATTGGGTTATAGGTACTCATATTTAGTTATGCGGTGCCCTTTGCATTATACTGCTAATTTCATTTTTCCCTACATATATTGTAGTAGCACAAATCTGGCGTTGGATAATTTATTAACAGCATTTACAAGAAAATCTTCTTGGTGAACACACCTATGAGTTTTGGAACGCTCTCTTTCTTAATTTTTGACAGCATCAATGTCCACCGAAAATGGCGAACGCTATGATTAGTTTAGCAGCGAAAAATTCGCTTTTCTCATCGCCTATTAAGGCAATTCTTCGAAACGGTGGCGCCCTTTTCCACACAAGGTACTGACAACTAACTGAAAATCTCCAAACTGTTATTATATAGAATTTCCTTAATTATGTAACAAAATGTTAGGTTATGTTACATGTTTTGTACCCATTTTTTTTTTAGCCAAACTAACTGCGCTGCAAGGTGGCAGCCCGATACGGATTGGATAAAGCAATTCGATGGACCTGTTATGTATCCTGATGAGGTTACAAGCAAATGGGTTATGCCACCATGGAATGCACAGCTTGCACCCGTTGAAAAGGCTGTTAAAAATATCACATTAAATTTTGGACCGCAACATCCAGCTGCTCATGGAGTACTCCGGCTGGTATTAGATCTTGATGGCGAGGTACTTATTTCGTAATGTAGATTTACAAAACTAAACTTTGACCATTTCAGGTTGTCAAACGTGCTGACCCACACATTGGTTTGTTGCACCGTGGTACAGAGAAATTAATAGAATACAAAACTTACACACAAGCCCTACCCTACTTTGATCGTTTAGATTACGTATCAATGATGTGTAATGAACAATGTTTCAGTTTAGCAATAGAGAAGTTGTTGAATATTGACGTACCCATAAGAGCTAAATACATTAGAGGTAACAATCATCAAATAGTAGCTTACAAATTAAATAAAGGTCTGTTTTAGTTTTATTTGCTGAAATTACTCGTTTGTTGAACCACATAATGGCTATTGGCACTCATGCGTTGGATATTGGTGCATTAACTCCATTCTTCTGGCTGTTCGAAGAGCGTGAGAAGATGATGGAGTTCTATGAACGTGTATCAGGTGCTCGCATGCATGCAGCTTACATCCGACCTGGAGGAGTCTCATTGGTAATTCAAAATATTAGAACACTCGTTAGATTTTTGAATATACAGCGAGTAGCAAATTCGACCCTCACAGCTTTAATAAACAAAAATACTTCATTAAGGCTACTTGTAATGAGCACTGATATTCACTAATTGAAATAATTATACAATTTCATTTTTTCAGAACCCCAATTAGGTTACCTTTTTCTTATGGCTGGCTGTGTTTTAGTTTTATTGGTAATTTTAAGCAGATTCCAAAAGTGTAACACTTTATATCTGATTTTAATATTAAATACATACTTTTAAAAAAGAAGAAAGCTAGATAATACATTTTTAAATCAGTTATGTGATTATGGCTTTAATGTTTTGTATGACGTTGTATTAATAGATCTTGAGTGAAGAAATCTATGAAGCAATTGGAACTCAAATCATACAAAGGCATAATTACAATGAAAAACAATTCGCTACAGTTATGCAATTGGTAGTCTTCAAAAACAATTTAACAAAATGTCTTAGACTAATGAAGAAAACTATAATGTGGTGAGAAGGTATTGCATTTAGAATAGACCATAAGAGTACCAGAATAATATAGTTTTTGTGTTCTGCCCTTAAAGAAAAAGTTTTACAAGAACCGAGCAAATAACATGGAAGAATTACAAAAATAATTCCTCTGTTCAAGGAAAGGCTGTTCGTAGAATTAGTTACATGCTAACAAACAAGAAAGCCTATTTCAAACATTTGTTGCAATTAAAAAAATTGTTTAGGTAATAGCTAATTTTATTTTCTGCTCGTTCAGTGATCTGATTGCAGTTTATTCTACCTATTGTTTAGAATCAATAACTACGTGTTTATTTAATGAAGATTTAAAGTTGTGAGAAGAACTAAGTCTGGCTGATGTAATAGCGATGACGGATTCTTATGATTTCCTTTGCACTTATCCCATGGATGTCTCTCTGAAATTGTATTAAACATATTGCATAAAAACAAGTGAAGCAAGCAATTAGCTTAATGCAGCATTCAACTTTTTCCTATTGTTTGGTTATGTAGTTAATATGAACGTCAGCTTTAAAGGGTTGTACATTATTGAATTAAACATTGCTATAAAGTGAAGAAAGACTGAAAAATAATAAAGTATTTATAAAAAAATATAATATATATTTAGCTTTAAACAGACCATACTTTTGATATTCTTCTCCACAACTTTCTGTTTTTTGGTTTTGCTCTTCCTGTCCCTTATATCTTTTCCTCTTAACTCTGTCAATTCAGCATCCCACCATCGTTTCCATGGTCTCCCTCTCTTTTTTTTCTAGTCTGATAGTCTACTCTACTCCAAGCTATTTTGTTTACTGTCGTATCCTCAGTCATTCCTTCCATGAAGCAAGCCACTCTAGTCTTTATTTTATTCTCATACCGATCTTTGGCTCCTTATAGATATTCTATATCTCTTCATTTGGCCTTACGTATCCATCTTCAATTTCCTTTCTTCCCACTATTCTTCTAATCATTTTCCTTTTCTACCTCATTAATGTTTCTTGTGTATTCTTGTTAATACTCATGTTTCACAACCATATACTGCTGTTGGTCTCAATATTGTCTTGTAGATTCTTATGTATGTACTTCTTGAGAGCTGTTTTGCTCTGCAAAGCCTTGCTTCAATCTCTTTTCATTCTTCACTTTTGCTTAATATTTTTTTCCAAGAAAAAATCTCTTTAACTTCTTCAAATATCATTTTTCCCGGCTGTGTATCCCTTTCTAATTTTGTCTTTGTATCTCGAGTTTCTTCTATCCTTTTCTTTCAGTTTCATTATAATCCTATCTTATAAGTTCCTTCTACCATCCTTCTCGTTGTGTCTTTCTGTTTTTTTTTGCATTTCTGTTTGTTATGGCCTCATTAATAACATAGCCTACCATATGATGGCTTTTGTACATTGTATGTCCCACTGTATTCAATTGACTATCTCAGATAATTTTCTCCAGTGTCCTGTTAAATAACAGTGTTGAGAGGGGGTTGCCTAAATGCTGTTCTGATTACAAAGTCATCCGATGTTTCTTCTTTAGTCCTTACACTACTTCTAATTTTCTTTAGTTATCTCACAAGCTTCAGCGGTGTATCGAATCGTCTCATTATTTTTAGTCTAAACCTTTTAATTGAGTTATATGCCTTCTTAAAGTGTATGAACAGTACCACTGCTGGGATTTTTTACTCATAGCAGGTTCTTACTAGTTTTTTCAACATAAAATTTTGATTAGTTGTTCCTCTCCCTTTCCTCAATTTTTCTTGGTATTCCCATATTTGTGGCTGTGTTATTGCTTTTAACCTAACTTTAATTACTGTCGCTACCATCATATAAATCACATCTAGCAGGGGTAGCTCTTTACAGTTGTTGCACTCTTGTTTGTCTCCACTCTCCATACGATATATTTGGACATAGTTTAATGAAATATTTTCACCTTGTTACAAACTAGAACATAATGCATACAAGCTTACTGTTAAGAAATAACTTCAAAAACCAGCCGGCCTCGGTGGTCTAGCGGTTAGCGCATTTGCCTTTAGATCCGAGGGATGCGGGATCGAACCTGGCCAAGGTCGGCAAGATTTTTCTAGCGGGGAAAAATCTCAAAGTGTGCCTTCTGTCGGATAAGAAGTAAAGCCGTAAGTCCCGTGCGGCTTCAACGTATGACACGTTAAAAATCACTACTCGGGTTGGAATTACCCCAGATAGGCAAAATTCTTAGTTAGGGTGTACAATAAGCCAATGATGGCTGCAGTGCATAGAGATGCTTGGAAATCCGCGTCCTAGATCTCGCTCTTTCAAATACAATACAAATATAATACAACTTCAAAAACCAAAACAATGCAGAGATTCTAAAACTAAAAACTTAGCATAATAAATGGCAACAAAGTTGTTACAATTTAAGTGTGCTACTATTTCTGTTATAGGAAAAGAGCATCAATTAACATTATTTTGTGTAAGATAAAGAAAGGAATATCATAGATGGCCTAAAAAAGGCTGCACTAGTTTCTGAATTCTTAGGCTGGTTTAAGGTCGATCCTCTTGATCTGAATTTTTTCTAGATAACACGACACAAAATCATTCATAATTCTGATAATTATTTCAATTTCGATAACCTTCTTCTGCATGTGAAAGAAGTAGTTTTGACACTTCAAATACTTCTGTAAACAAAAACGCAAATCAAGTATATCACCAAACTTCTTCTTCAGAAGAAGAAGAATTACTGAACTCAGAATCCCAAACAATAAAAAGTATACAAAAATAAATAAACCTAACATGTAATTTCCCAGAAACAGTAGAATTTGGAAAAAAGAACGATGTCGACTTTACCGACACTGTATAATTTTCAAGAATGTAGTAGGTAATATTAGTACAAATACCCTGTATAACCAAATTCAGGGAGTTCCTTAAAATATTTAAATTAATATATTGTGCCCTCCAGGATTTGCCAATCGGTCTCCTGGACGACATTTACGAATTTGCCTCTAAATTCAGTGAACGGTTAGATGAAGTTGAGGATGTTCTAACAGCCAACAGGATTTGGGTGCAAAGAACCGTTGACATTGGAATTGTCTCAGCTGAGGATGCTCTGAATTACGGGTTCAGGTACGGAAAAGAAGCTTTTCAACATGTTTAACCCTAAAATAACAATTTCAGTGGTGTAATGTTGAGAGGATCTGGCATCAAGTGGGACTTGCGGAAGACACAACCGTATGATGCTTACCACCTAGTCGAGTTTGATGTTCCAATTGGTACTAAGGGTGATTGTTACGATAGGTAATAAAAATAAATTCTCTAGTAAACTTCAAACAAGAACTCAAATTGTTCTTTATGTAGGTATCTCTGTCGGTTAGAGGAAATGCGACAGTCACTCCGTATAATAGATCAGTGCATTAACCAAATGCCAGCTGGTGATGTAAAGACAGACGATGCTAAACTAACTCCACCCAGTCGGGCTGAAATGAAGGTAATATTCCCCCAAAAAATTACTTTACTTTCCTACACTTGAAATTATTGCAGACTTCCATGGAAGCGCTGATCCATCACTTCAAATTGTTTACACAAGGCTATCAAGTACCACCAGGAACGACCTACACAGCTGTTGAAGCCCCCAAGGGCGAATTTGGTGTGTACTTGGTGTCTGATGGCAGTTCGAAGCCCTACAGGTGCAAGATTAAGGCTCCCGGATTTGCTCATTTAGCTGCTATGGATAAAATTGGAAAAAATCATATGTTGGCAGATATTGTAGCTATTATTGGTACTTTGGACGTTGTGTTTGGTGAAATTGATCGTTAATGTAGGTCTTGATGAGATTTAGATAATTTTGTAAGCTTAAAGTGTCGTAATTCAACATTGTACATTTTGAAATATAGTTATATTTATTATTACTAGATGTTAAAAATATTTATTTCGCAATGGTGGTAAATGTTAATGGAAAATAGTTCATTCAGTTAAGGTATTTAAAACTTAAAATCCAGAAAAATTTGCAATACTTACTTCACTGTATATTCTTGCACCAAGCTGTTTCTGTATTCTTATAAAAATTCACAGACAATCCAGATAAACGGCCTGCGTTGAGATATAAAAATTAAAACACGGGATAATTTTTTTGCACTGGTCAAAAGTGGTGTAGTAATTCAGTTGCCAGACTGCTCACTTTCTGGGCAAAATTTTGAGTATTGATTGGGTTCGATTGTCCAATGCAGTGTATAAAACTGATATGCTTAACATACTACACAGATTTCCCTGGCTTTGCAAGCATAGGATTTTAATACTAAAAGCCACTGGAATTTAAACTATTCTACAGGACAGAAGAGACTACTAATGGGCAGTAGAACAAAAACGCTTTTAACAAACCATATTATAGGTATGTTATGAACAGTAAGAGAGATTGGTTTGAATGGGAAAAATGTTCATCATATCGAACAACCAGGATCCATATTCAAATTCTAGAAACTTTGTTATTTTTCAGTACAGACAAAAAACCACAAGCGTGTAGGTTTTGTTTTTTTTTTGTGAATAATTTATAATAAAAGGGCTCTCCAGGCCTTTAAGGCCCAAGGCTTTGTTGGAGATAGCTATCCATCTGTTTCTGTCATCTGCTAGGTCTTTCGATCGCGTTACTTCCAGTTCTTGTAGGTCCTCCTTGACACATGAAAGCAATAATTTCTTTGGTCTTCCTCTTCTGTTTCGTCCTTCCAGCTCTCCTATCAGTAGTTGTTTCGGTAGTCTTTCAAGGTTCATTCTTGTCACGTGTCCCAACCATCGCAGACAGCCTTGTTTGGTTATATTTACTATGTTTGGTTCGTTGTATTTTTGTTGAGCCTCCATATATTTGTCCTTCTTCTCCAGAGTCCATCCTCTCCTTATTCCGCCGAATATTCTTCTTAATATGGATAGTTTTTCTATGTCTTGTTGTAGCACCCAAGATTCACTGACGAAGGTCACTGATGGATGGATTATAGTTTTGTCTAGTTTCACTTTTACAGTTGGGCCAATGCATATTTGCATATCTTTTCCTATTGAGCATAACTTGTTAATTTTTCGCGTAAACACGTTTTTTAATGTTTAGACTCATAAAAACTTAAATAGTTTTTTGCATATATTGCAACTTTATGACATGTGGCGTATGTTCGTGCACATTTTGACTTTTAAGGGCATGAAAATGCATATTCTGGCAAACAAAATTAAAAAAGAAAATATTAAACATAATTTTTTGGAAATGCATATTCTAAATATAATTTCTTACAGGGAAATAACTTACCTAATAATTCCTAAATATCTGACAACAGAAAGTTTAGGTAAACACAGATTTAGCTTAATAGGACAAGGACGGTAGTAGTTGGGTACGTACTTAGGTATTCAGTGGACATTTCTTGGAAAATAGTACGTATTTGGGAATTTTGCTGATTCTTAGAAGATATCGTTGTTGTGTATTTAGTGCTAACCAAAGGGGTTGGTAAGTTTCCAGTTTCGTTTTTGCATCATTCATTTCTTGACAGAGCTGCAAGTATCGACCTGAGATTTGTGAAAATGCCCAAAGTTAGTAGTTCAAAAACCGATTTAATTAGGAAGTGGTTGAAGACGCACACATGCTTTAAATATGCTGGAAGTGTTGTGTTTTGTATCGTTTGCACAAAAGCGGTAATTTAAATTTAATAAAGTATTCCCTCTATTTAAACATCCCTTATGTCAAATTACTGGTCCACATCAAAAAAGAAAAAATAATGCAAACGAGCCACAACAACAATTATTGCTGAATTATTTAAACAAAAACGAAAATTTTAGCAACTTTAATGACGATTTGCGTAAAATGGTGATTTCGTGCAACATTCCATTAAATAATTTGAATTTAAACAATTCTTGGAAAAATATACAAAAGAAAAAGTCGTTTCTCGGAGAACAGCTTCCAGAAAGCACATTCTAAAATTATACAAAGAAAATCTTTAAACAAGTAGGTACGCTATTTCGAATAATTATATTTGGTTTAGTGTTGACGAAACCACTGATGCCAAAGGAATATATATTGCGAATTTTATTGTTGGTGTCTTGAACGGAAATCCTTGTTCCAGCTTTTTAGTTGCTGTTGAACAACTCAAAACCACCAACCATTTGACAATTTCACGTTTCGTCAATGAAACCCTTTCATTATTATATTTTTGCCCAATCAAATACCATCAGAAAGAATTTTATACATGGTAACTGATGGTGCAACAATAGAGTGGCCGAAACAATTAGAGGCGATTTCCTTTGGCGAATAAAGTAATTCGCGTCGAAATTTACAAAGAACGGCTTACGGATGTTCCCTTACCTCCACAGCCAATTCTTACCAGATGGGGAACGTGGATTGAAGCCGCTCTATTTTATTGCGAACATTATAGTGATTTTAAAATTGTTGTTAACTCTTTTGATTCAAATTGTACTCGGTCTATGGTAGATTGTCAAGGTATTTTGAAAATTTCTGAAATACAATCTCAATTATCCTACATAAAGGCCCATTTTTCTGAAATTCCCAACATTATTAATAAACTGGAAACACAAAACCTTCTGCTCGTGAATTCTTTAGAATTATTCGAAAATTTTCATTCCATCCTCAATAAAATTAAATATAAAATATGTAAAACAATTAGTAATAAAATTGACGATTTAATTCAGAAAAACAGGCGACTTTCAACTCTAAAATTGATAAAAAAATATTTTAAATGGAGATTTTAACGACTTAAACGACGAATGTTTCGGTGTAAAGAAATCACATTTGTATAAATATTTCCCAGTAACATCGTGTGATGTAGAAAGAAGTTTTTCCAGCTATAAAAATATATTGGAAGATAAACAGCAGAATTTTCTAGTTGACAATATTGAAAAACATATGGTTATTTATTGTAACACAACTAATAAAGAATACATTGTAAATAGAGTATTGTAAGTACTTATGCATAATTTGTTGTTTATATTTCTCCTATATGTTCTCTATTTTTCGTGTAGGTATCTAGTTTCAAATTTCAAGAACATTTTAGTGTGATGTAGGGTATGCTCCTTTTTGTATATGCTTGTAATTAAAAATATTGAAGAACGATAATTGTATTATTTCTCTTTTAACAAAATACGACAGCATTTGATTCAAAACTTGCTTTAACTCATGAATTACAGTTTAAAATAAATGTCAGAATTTATCGTACTATGTCATATACAATTTTTAGGAATTTAATATTAATAAAAGGTGTTTTAGTGCATCTATAAGTGCAATAGGTTACTGCATATACGTGTAAATAATTTGAAGGTTTTTTGTGGCATATATTAGTGCATATTTGTACTATCTCTACGGCATATCTGCCCAACTCTAGTTATCGCGATACTTAAAGTAAAGAGCAGTAGGTACATTCTATTAATATAGTGCTCTTTGCTTAAAGTATCATTCCGACTACTGTTCTTTATGTAGATTTCTAATCTCTATATTTGCCACAATTCCTTTTATTTTAAAAATATTTATCTTAATTTTCTTTTTTAATAGGTGTTGAAGGATATCACTAGGTTGCAAACACCAAAAATGGTATAAATGCTTATGGAAACACCTTACCAAGTAGCACAATATTCTAAAACTGAAAGAAAACAAATGACCACCCTTATCTTAACTAAGATTGCATTGCCTATCGTGAATATCAAAAACAAAACAGGTGTGAATTTCGAGAAGTAGACTACAAATACTTTAATATATTAATACAGGAAACTTCGCCGAAAATCTCGTGACACTGACTGCAGCGCTCCGTGCGACTTGGTGGGCCACTAAGATTTGTATTTGGCAGCTGTCGAAAACATTTGTCGCACATTTAAAGCAAATGCCATTTACTTTATTATAGCAAAAACCTTATTTAATTAATAATATTTGATAATTATGATATTTTACTTTACTTTGTAAGTTTAAATAAGTGGTTAAGTTTATAACATTTTGTAGGGTTAGGTTTTTATTTATTAACATGAATTTAAAACAGCAATTTGTAAATTTATTATCCAAATTTACTGAAACTTGTCCACCGAACTGCTTAGATGACGCCACTATCAATGTCCCACATTTCTAAATGCTAAACTTATATGAGTTTCCTGTATTAATATATTAAAGTATTTGTAGACTATTACAAGATGTCAAAGATGAGTAACTATTATTTAATTTGTTTTGGTTGCTTAGCAATTTTAAGAGATTTTTATAAATGGATCTTTACACGTTTTATTACTTAGAACACATTTGCAAGTAAATAAAAATTCAATTATTGTATATTGAAAGTAATTGAGAGGCGGCTGAAAATTAATAATTAACTTTTATTTAAATATAAGTATTTTAAAAAGATTTATAAACTCAGATATGCAACACAACGTACATCTAACATTAAGGAAAACATATTTTTATCTATTATTTGGTACTTTCTCGAGTTTCCTATAGAGAGGCAGTTTTTTTCTCAACTGAATGAACATTAGTTTTTTGCGTTCTTGTTAGATTTTTAAACTATTTTCTATATAATTAGGATTTACGAATAATTAATTCGAGACTGTGCAGATTCCGCCGTTGGACGTATAAAAAATATGGAATGCTATTTTTCTAATGGTATTTATATTCAATGAAGATTTAACAAACGGGATTATAATTGATTAGTAACTTGTTTCTAATTTTGACGTTTATTAGCCTGGTTTAATATTTGTCGAAAAAAGCAAGGTTATAAACATTTCGGTGCTTACTGACACGACAGTATCGTATAATTATTAAAATCCATAGAAAAGTAAGTATAAAAGGACCTTTTTAAGGTATACTTAAAGTTTTTGCAGGTTTATCCCAACACAATTGTTTACAATTTACAAGCATATGCTTAAGGACTCCTTATTTATTTGCCTTTAAACTTTATATTTGCATATTCCACAGTAGAATTAAACTATAAAACTTTGAAATATAATGATTATTACTTTAACTACAATGCATAACCTTACTTTTTATTCGGCTTTGGTAGTGAAAATTAATAATTGCAAAAGCAACGAATCATCATAAAGTTAATGAAGCAGATTCAGTTATAAAATGGAAAAAGAGGACAGTTTAAGTGATGAAAACAGCAACGATGTAATTCTCAGCGACAGTGCCAGTATGGTTGAACAACTTGAAGTTCCTTCGCAATTAGGTGAGTGCTAGCCTGACCTTTTGCTTCAGTTCACATCTCACTTTAATTTTTCAGAAATAATAAACAGTTTAGGAGAAGTTTCGGGCTTCGACGACCCCCTAATGCCAGAATTTGACTCCGATCTCATGACAATGGATACTGATCCGGAATCCGGCGTGATAATGCAACATATGGATATCCGAGAGCCACTATCAAAGTTAAAGAAGTTACTAGAACACAGACTAGGTGTAGATCTCTCCGGTTACATGTTTTCTTTGCAAGGATCGCAAATGGTAAACAAATTTAGTTTTTAGTTAGGTTTGCAACTTTTTTAATTGTTACCATGAATTTTAGTTGGAAGCACATAAAAATCTAGTTGACCAATGTGTCCAAGGTGAAGGATTAGTGCAGGTGAACGTGGAAATCCAGACGAATTTAAAACGGATAAATATAGTTGATGTTTTAAAACCCGCAGAAGATCTCTATGATTATGGTGAAGAAATAAAGTGAAATTTGCTTTTAAGGCCTTGTAAATATGCGTTTGTTTTAGATATAGAATCAAATGCAACAACGGAGAATGATGAAACTGTGTCTCCACCAACTGAGACTAAACAGAAGAATATTGTTCATTGGCAAATAGACCACAATTTTAAACAAGAGCAGGAAAGGCTAAAAATTCCATTTGATCCAGAAGAATGGTATTTTTGATATTTTTGGTATCTGTTTTATAAAATTGAAATAAGTGGAAGTTCAGTATTCCCCATAAAATTTTAAATTTATTTATCGCGATTGCCATCTGCAACCCCTTTTTAACATCATTATTTATGTTTCTAAAAAAACAATTAAAGTTGTGGTTATGTAATTATAAATTTCAGGGGATTTGTCAAAAGTCTAAAATTGTATTAATATTTTTACTACATCTTGTATAATAATAATATTGTATTATTATATGAATGAGCACTGTAGTCATTATAAAACCTTTTTAATTCTTTACATGCCTCGAGATCCCCATGACCCTCCACCTGACATGTATAAAGCGTGAATTTGTTTGGTTTTAAGGCAGTCGATCTCGGAGGGGTTATTTAATTTTTTAAATGCTTTACCTGATTGTTCAATATAGAGTTACAATTCCTACAATAATGTAAACTCCAGAATTTTTTATTTTGAAAGTCAAATCTATTAAAAACATATTTATTATGAAGCTTATTAGCAGAAAATATGATTGAATATTAAGGAGTTTAAGGATATTTTTAAATTGAAGTACATGGCTGTACAGCTTATCCTTAATATGTTTATCTATACGTTTCTAGGGATGCAGTGCATGTAAAGCACTGGGTGCAGTGGGCGGTTCGGCATTTCAACTTACCTAACCTAAAATTGTCAGATTGGGCAATGACAGGCAAGGAACTGATGGACCTGACCTTGACAGATTTCCAGAGAATGGTCCCCAATGACCCAGGGGATGTGTTTTGGACACATCTTGAATTGTTGCGTAAAATGAAAGTGATTGGTATGTCTTCGAGACTTCTTAAATTAGCCCGGTTAATATGACTTTTTTTTAGCAACAATGAAAACTGAAGACATCACACAAGATAACACCCTGAGGCGTCCACCAAGGTTGATGAAACAAACAAAGGTAAAAGGGAAATGAAATATTCCAACATATTAGGTACAGTTCTACTATTTGCCAATGTAAATAGTTGCGTAACCTCTTTCAATGTTCTTAATTATTAAAGTAATGAAATAAAATATAAGATAGAATTGACACAGTGATTCAAGTATTTAAAACTTTGAAACGCTCCTTACCACCGTGATATTTAGAACACCTAAATACACATGCTGCAAGAAATAATTTAGCAATTAAAAGTATAATGAAAAACATAAAAAACATAAAAAGCAACATGGCGCAGCCCTGATGGTGCTACCATAAAGCCAGTAAAATCGTGCAGAGGAGCGGAGATAGGGCCACTTTATGCAAGGAATCAAAACAGTATAAAAATAAACAACAAACCTCGAAAAAAAGTATTATAGAAACTTTAAAGAAGGGAACGCCCAAAAAAAATATTTAGAAACTTTAAAAAGAAGCCTAGAAAAAACTAATACTGAAGAAGAGATAGAAGACGAGTGGCTCCAGATAAAATCGACAGTAATAGAATGCAAGAAAAAAATTGAAGGACACGAAGAAAAGACAACAGAGTTGATTCGACCAAGAATGTAAAGAAGCAATTGAAGAAAGTAGAACAGAAAAACGGAAATGGCTAGAACAACAAACACAAGAGTCAGAAAGTCAATACAAACGATCAAGGAACAAAGTCAAAACAATATGCAGAAAAAGAAAAGAGAAAAAACCAATGAAAAAATAAAAGAACTAGAGGAATCGTATAATAAAACAAATGCAAAGGCTTACTACAGGATTATAAAAGAAGAAAGAAGGATTCCAACAGCAAACAATAGGCTTAAAAAGTCAAACAGGTGAGCAACGCATGAACGAAGAAAAAATTGTTGACATTTACCGACAATATTTTGAAAAAACCTTCAGAAGTGAAGAAGCACAGAATATAAAACGGAAACAAAATGCAGAAGAAGAAAAATTTACCGACCTGGGAAGACTTCCAAGAAATAGTAAAAAAGGGAAAGAACAATAAAAGTCCCGGAGTAGATAATATTCCCTTAGTACTAATAAAATACGGGAGCAAAGACTTGGGTAAGCGAATTTTTAATTTGATTGCATTAATATGGGTTAAGAAAGATCTGCCGACGGCTTGGGAAATTGCATTAGTATGTCCAACCTTTAAACAGGGAAGCAAACAGCGTACAAGGAATTATAGGCCAATCTCACCGTTAAACACAACATATAAAATACTGCCGTCCTTGATAAACCAAAAAGTTACAGAAGAATCCCAAAAAAAACTTGAAGACTGTCAGATGGGATTCAAGGAAGGAAAATCTACAATAGCTCAGATCTTCATATTAAGACAAATTCAAGAAAAATGTAGAGCAAAAGACATAAGAATACCTGCGTTATACATAGATTTCAAACAAGACAACCATAATAGAAGAGTTACAGTACAGTCAAAATACAATAGACTTAGTAGAAACGACCCTGAGAAGAACAAAGAACAAGGTGAGATTTAAAGGCTATCTTTTCAAAGAATTCGTAAGTAGCACAGGGTTAAAACAAGGAGACCCGCTATCGCCGTACCTCTTCGGTATCACACTAGAATACATCATCAGCAAAGCACAAATCAATACAAACAAAGATATCCTAAGGGGTCCCTATCAAATATTAATATTTGCAGCCATTATGTCTAGAACAAAAGAGCAATTAAAAGATTTAGTGAAGAACTTTGAAAGAAAAGCACAAGAAGCTGGTCTCAAAATCAATACAAAGAAATCGCATTACATGATAATGGGGAACACACAGCAAGAGGAAAATCAAGAATTAAGTGTAACAACAACGAAAGAAATACTAACCTTCAAAATAACGAACAGTTTTACATACTTAGGAGCAAAAATAAATAGCGAAGGTAAACAGGAAACAGAAATTCCAAAAAGAATCCTGGGTGTCTCAACGTGCACGGGTTCTCTGAACCGCCTCCTAGTTAATAAATTGTACCACGAGCGGCTAAAACACGTGTGTATAAAAGAGTGATCAAACCCATACAGACATATGGTAGTGCATCGTGGGTGGTAACAAGAGCGGAAAAAATAGACTACAAGTGTGGAAACGGAAAATACTGCAAAGAATATTTGGTGTAGAAGAACCAACAAGGTACAAGAGTTATTTAAAGAAGCAAACATAGCTGCGGTACTAAAACAAAACAGGCCGAACTGGTTCAGGCATATAATGAGAAGAGGAAACGAAGGGCCTATAAGAAAAGCTTTTGAACAAATACCAGAAGGAAGGCATGGAAGAAACAAATAAAGAAGGACCTGCAAGAAGACGAGCTAACTGAATGGAGAAGGGAGATTCAAGACAGGAAAGCATGGAAGAAAAGAATTGAAGCCATAGGCCAAACTGGCCTGTAACGCTGTTTTATATATATAAATACATATTTAGGTGTTCTACATATCATAAGGGGGTTTTCAAAGTTTTATAAATAAAATATAATTTTACGTAAAGACTGCCGATTGTAGGCATTACATGGATCTTTGGAGTGATAAGATGTAGAAGGTTGGTTAATTGAGACAAAAGTTGCCTATTTAGAAGTGTACTTTAATACTAATTTTATACAGTGGAACCTCGCATAACGAGCAATTCGCATAACGAGCAAAAAAAATTGTAAAAAAAATAACTCGTTTAACGAGCGACGTTTCACATAACGAGTGACGTGGATAGGGGAATCCCCGAATTGTGCGATAGAACTTTCCATGCCATTGCTACATCAGTCTGTGTTCGCTTAACGAGTGTTTCGCATTACGAGTAAGACTCCGGAACGAATTATGCTCGTTATGCGAGGTTCCACTGTATATATATATATATATATATATACAGGTTGTTAATAAATAGCAGGGACCAACTTCTAGGGCTTAAAGTACACATGAAAACAAACATTTTTTGTTAATAAATGTATGGTCAAAAGTGTTTCCCTTCAGGGATATAGCTTCTCAAAGATTCTTTAAGAAGCGCCTAAATGTAGGCAACTCAATTTAATACCTACTGTTTGTTTCCATAATGGTGGAAATTAATATAGGATATTTCTCATATTTATCCCTTTTGACCGTTAGACATTTATTAACAAAAAATGTTGTATTCATGTATACTTTAAGCCCTAGAATATTGTCCCTGTAATTCATTAACACCCTGTATATATAACACTACTATAGGCCATTACAGCCTCAAGGCTTTGAAGGCGTTCTTCAATTTTCTTATGTCCTTAACAAGTTCTTTCCAGTCTCTAATCTGACTTTTTCAAGGTCCTTCCTTACTGCCTTCATCCACGTTTTTTCTTGGTCTACCTCTTCTTTGTTTTGTGCCTCCTTCACTCTTTAGTAGGATCTTCGTTATTCGTCCTTCTGGTGATGTGGCCAAACCACCGTAATCGTTGCTATTTGCAGTGTTGGTTATTGTAGGTTGTTTGTACATTTCCATAACTACCTGGTTGGTCTGTTTTCTCCTTCCTTTAGCCCTCCATATATTCTTCTGATTGCCTTGTGTTCACGTGCTTTTATTTTGCTCTCTAAATCTTGTTTGAGGATCTAATCTTACATGCATACAGTACTGTTGGACATATGATTGTTCTATAAATTTTTGTTTTGTTCAATGCTTTTCTTAATTTCAGTATATCTTACAGTACCAGCAGTTCTATTTCTCTTAGTCAATCTCTTACTAACTTCCTCTTTTATTCATTCTTATTTTTTTCCAAAAATTTTCGCTATTTAAAAACTATACCGTTTTCCTCCTCCCACTTAATCATAATTTCCCTTCATCTCCATATATTTTGTCTGCCATTCATTTATTTCCAGCCCAAACTCCCTAGCTTTCCTAAACTTCTTTTAGATCAATAAACTAATGTTTTCTGGGTGTTGCCGTGGTTGATCAATTTCGCTTGACATTTCGCTGCTCATACTGTCAGCTTCTTCAGAAGTTATTTTAAAGACTGGTGTTGTTGTCTTGTGCTCCTCGTTATATACCTGGGTACCGTAACGCTTGGTTGCTATTGCCGAACCGTGACGTTTGCTCGGTCGAATGAATCCGTGACGTGTGGTTGGTTTTGTTGGTGTGTTATGCTCCGTTGCGAATCCTGTGCATTAGGGGCCCCAGGACGTTTGTTATGGATGGCTTTTCTTTCGTGAAGGGTTAGTTTCCATGTATTGCTTAAGCGGTAGCCATCTTCTCTATTGAAGTTATTGTCGTTTTTCATTATTTCGAGAGATTCTCTAATTACTCTGGGGAAGTAATTTTCCGTTCGCGAGAGTATCTTCACTTCTTCGAAATTGATTTTCTGTTCGCCGTCTTGATGCAAATGTTTGGCAATTGCCGATCTCTATGTTTCTGAGCCTGGCGTCTCTCTGGTGCTCTTTTATTCTGCATTGGATGCTTCATCCTGTTTGCCTGATGTATGCTTTCCCACATGAACATTCCAGTTGGTATAGTTGGTATACTCCTCTTGTTGACAGTTTGGGTAGACGGTCTTTGTTTGGAGGTAATACTTGTTGGATCTTCTTTATTGTGTTGTACCTCACACTAATGTTTTTCTTTCCAAACATTTTCTTTAATCTTTCGATTACTCCAGCGATAAACAGGTAACAATTTGTTGTTGTTCCTTTTCCTCTTTGGGTTTCATGTGGCAGGCATTTCGTATTTCATTTCTAGTGTAACCATTTTTCATAAGAGCTAGCTCGACATGCTTCCGTTCTTCTGGTTTACTTATTTCATCAGGGATCTTGTTTGCTCTGTGCATCAAGGTTTTGATTAAGGATCGCTTCTGTTGAGGATGATGGTGTGACTTAGCGTGGAGGTAACGGTCTGTGTGTGTTTTCTTGCGGTATACTGCATGGGCTAGCTTGTTGTTATCCCCACGTTTTACTAGGACATCCAAGAATGGTAGTTTTCCGTTTTCCTCAGTCTCCATGGTAAACTTAATTCTTTCATGTTGATTGTTAAGGTGGTTCAAGAATTCTCCTTCGTTTAGTTCCTCTGGTTTTTGGGTCAAGATAAGCAAATCATTGGCCAAGGCTACACATTAATATTTGTGACAGTATACTGTGCCCTCCATATACATATTGCTTTTTCTTATTACTTTTTCAAGTACCAGACTGAAGAAACGCGGTGATAGTGGATCTCCCTGTCACAGTCCCTTATTAACCTTAAAACTATTGAGAATCTCCTTTCAAGTACCACATTTTGCATCACTCAGTATGGTTTTGCCTAGTAGCAATAGTAGATTTGGGGGGAGGGGCTGAGATGACCAGCAAGTTAGGCATGGAGAAAATTTGGTCAATCTATTTGACCTCAAACTTGCTTAAAAATATTTACCGTCATGCCTTTTAATTCGCTCTCTGATTAAAATTGCCAAAACTTGTATCTTGTAATGCTATCCCCCTTGTAAATGCCACATTCAGAATTATTTACTTTGTTTGTGAATAGGGCATAAAATAGCTTCTGACCATTATTCAGGTATTTGCTTGTTTCCACATCTGTTGTATAAATTTTACTAATTCTTACTGTAGCGTTTCTTATCTTCCTTTAAGAACTTTGCTGTGATAACATTTCCTCCTGGCTATTTACTTTTTTGTTTTTGTTTGTTTATTATGTTTAGAAGCTTTTTCCTACTTGGTATTTTGTCACCAAGACTATTCTCCTCTCGCATCTGTTGGTCCTGTTCTTCTAAATTTAAGTACCCTTTCAAAATGTCTTTTCCATATTACCAATTTCTTTTGTCAACTCCTCCCACCAAGTTTCCATCTTATTTCTCACAATATATTGTTGTGTTTTTATACTTGTTTCCTTCTTTTATCACCTCTTAATAAAAATTCTTAATATCCGTACTAGCATAACAATGCCGGCCAGATAGGCAAAATTCTTTGTTAGAGTGTACAATAAGCCAATAATGGCTTCAGTGCTTAGAGATGCTTGGAAATCCGCCTCCTAGATCTCGCCCAATCAAAACAAGCAAACAACATAATAATCCTCAACTTTACTCAGGTTATGTTCCAAAAATATCTTTTCCTTTTTCCTGCATATCCTGTATTAGGACTTGTGTGAACTCTTCATTTTCTTTTCTATTCTTGTTCTAATTATTCTGGTCTTATTGCACTTGTCTGCTGCTGTTTTACATTCATGATCATACCAATCGTTTTGTCTGCCTAATTTTTACTTCAATAAATATCTTGTATTTTTGTCCTTTTAAAAATAGGAAGGTAATGAAGTTTGTACTATAGGTCTCAAACAAAATCACTTATTCTTTCAAAACTTTCTGTATTAACTCCTAAGTAAATAATGTATTGCAAAGAAATTGGCTAAAAGCAGTTTTTGTGCTTCTAATTGGGAAAAGCTGTGCATATTTTGGAGCAAACAAGAATAAGACTAAAGTACATTCCTAAGTGGACGACTTTATTCCCATTTAAATGGCTTTGTATTAGTATTTCAATTGTTTTTTGGCATCAAAAGTGCCATAACATGCTCAAACTGTTCCTCTGCTACTATCTTCAATGCTGTTTCAGGTAAATCGAATTTTACCTAATTTTACACCAACTTTGGGTTACTTCGAATCAGCTTTAAGTGTTGGCAACCGAACCGGAAACAATGGGCAAATACAACTCTGGCAGTTCCTACTAGAATTATTAACCAGCCGCGAGTACAAGGGGGTCATCCATTGGCTTGGTAATAATTCTCATTTGCCAAACATTGCCATTTTAAACGTTTTCTTACAGGCAATGATGGTGAATTTAAACTCAGCAACCCTGAAATTGTAGCACAACTATGGGGAGAAAGAAAAAACAAGCCCACAATGAACTACGAGAAACTGTCACGAGCCTTAAGGTATTATTATGATGGAGATATGATTTCTAAGGTGCACGGGAAGCGATTTGTCTATAAATTTGTATGTGATTTGAAACAACTCCTCGGATATAGTGCCATCGAGTTGGCACGGCTTGTAAATGGAGGAAGTCCCAGATGAGATGCAGAAATGGTTGAACTTACAAATAGTTGAATCAACAAATTGGCTTGTGATGAATTTTGTCTATAGTTTTGTTCATAATAAGGATAATGTGCTATTATATCGAATGTTAGTGAATGCTAGACCACCACTATTTAATTGAGATTGTAATATATATAGGTACGATGTGTATATTTTTAGAGTTTGAACAGAATCCTTTTTAAATTTTTGAATTTAAGTTTACAATTTTTGTGACGGCAACATTTAGTCTGCAATGGATAATTTGTATCCTATTGCTCCTGCCATTTTGTCAAATAAGTAGGAAGAAAAAGGCAGCTTGCAAAGATTACCAGAAAATGCCTACTTTGGAAAATTACTAAGAAGAAAGTTATCAAAATTAATCACTAGCTACAGCCAAACAAAATGTTTGCTGCGGTTTTTACAGAACCGCTTTGGAACAGTATCTTTATGCACCCTGTATACATATTGCTGTAAAAATTCCGTGATTATTAAATTGTCTTAACTTCATACGAACATAATCAGAAACACAAAAACTGATGTAATGGGAAAATATGCAGTTTTGCATTTATAATAAAGAAGTTGCTTTGGATTAGGGCAAATAATGATCAAAAATTGAAACTTTAATTAAACAAATACTTTATAAAATAGAAGTGATCTAGTTTTCATTAACACTTTACACTCTGTAGTTGTTTTTATATTACTATAAGATTATTTATATATAAAATTGATTAACTCATAGTATCAATACATGAAAACTATTTCAAATGGTGTATTTTCTGTAATAAGTACAGGATGCGGCATATAAAATGATTACCGCGATAACTTCATCATGACGATGAAAATGAAGCACAATCATTTATTGAAAATTAATATTTTAAAACAACAACAATGGCTAACATTAAACAAAAAAAAAAGATTTGACCTTAAAAATATCAACTAAATAACAACAATATAACTACATTTCAAACACACATCCACACAATGTCTTACATGTCTTTACATATTCTCAGTACTCCCACTAGGCTTAATCAAGAACACTGCTAAACCTTGGCAATAACATGAATTTTAACATGCCGTTTTAGATGTGCATTGTCAACAAATGCTTTCAAACAAACAACACACCGGTAAGGTTTTTCTCCGGTATGCGTTCTCACGTGCCGAGTCAAGCTGTGACTACTATTAAAACATTTTTCGCAAACAGTGCATTTGTGCGGCTTCTCTCCAGTGTGCGTTCTCATGTGAACGGTCAAGTCCGGCTTGTGAGCAAAACACTTTTGACAAATCTCGCATTGATGGGGCTTTTCCCCGCTGTGGGTACGTATATGGGATTTTAAATTGTGATTCTGATTGAAGCTCTTCCCGCAAGTTTCGCATTTGTACGGCTTTTCTCCAGTGTGCGTTCCGAGGTGTCTTGATAAATGTGCGCTAGAATTAAAGTCTTTTTCACACAACGCACACTTATAGGGCCGCTTTCCGTCATGCAATCGCACGTGGCGTTCTAGTTTTATCCGACTCTTTGAGCTGAACTCGCAGAGCTCGCATTTGAAGGGCATGATACATGATTTGGCTTCGATGTGACGATTTAGATGAGAGATGTGATTGAACGAGCCGTTGCACATCTGGCAATGATAGGGCTTAAAACCCGTATGCGTTCGCACGTGCTTGGTCAGGTCTGAATTCTGTCTATAAGACTTTGGGCAAAGTCGACACTTGTATGGCTTTTCTCCAGTATGTGTTCGCATGTGACTTTTGAGGATATTTTTGATTGCAAACGCTTTATCACAGAGGTCACACTTGAAAGGGCGCTCTCCTGTATGTGATCGCATGTGTATTGTCAGGTACGACTGCTGGGGGAATCCCTTACCGCACACATTGCACTTTAAAGGCTTGTCGATGGTATGCACTCCTAAAACGTGTATGCGTAGCACGTTCTTGTATGCAAAGGCTTTATTGCAGATCGAACAAATAAACGGACGATCAGTTGGTTTTGAATGATGTATCTGATATTGAACACAGTTATCTTTAATACACTCAGAACTAGGCCTGTACACATTTTCTTCCAATTCCAATTTTACGTTTGCCTTTTCGAAATCGTCCAAGTGTTTTATACTTATTGGGGCATCTACTGGGTTGGCACTGTCTGGAGAGTGCTCTTCCACTTCTACTTTTGCAGAGAGGCCACTAAAACGGGGATAGTGGTAGAATTCACTGTAGTAGGATGTCGAACTGTACTCATAGTCTTCTGGCTCTGATTTTAGGATCACTGTATTTTCGTCAAAGGACATTTTTGTGACTTTTGTTTAAAAGTTTAGAGTAACATACAGGAAAAGTAAAAAAAACTTTGTTTATGAAACTGACAGCCAGCTGATTATATGTATAACCTATAATACATTTGAACTATTATTAGTTAATTTGTCAATTTTGAAATAAACCTTAAAAGACAATAGATTGTGTACCATTTTATAGTGTTTTTTATTTTACTTAAAAGCATCTATAGAAAAATTTAATTTATATAACATTTATATGTTAACCTAGTAATTTTTAAAGTATTTGGCCTACTACTTCCACAGTTGAACTTTTACAACATATAATTTTCTCATTATTTTAAAGAAATGTTGGCACTAGCCAATATAAATTGCTATAAAAAATTAATAACTAATATTGATGTGTTGAATACATATATGCGTTTTTTTAATTAGTCACAGGTCAAGTACCTAAACAAAGTAAGTACCTACATAATTATATAATATTAGCCTTACATTTTTCCGTATTTTTAAAAAAATTCTAGCGTCTTTTAGTTAATCCATGTCATTCGTATTGCTTACAATATACCGCAGTTTACATCTGCATAGTGAGTAACTAAAGGTAGCAACTGTTCTGCCGAAAATTCCCGAAGACCAGGATCGCACGAAAAACATTAGATTGCGTTAATCTGCCTTTCTAGAAGAAATGCTCACCCGTTTCTCGATTTGAACTGTATTAATATCATACCATTTAAACATAATTTTCACATTTCTACCCGTAAATTACTAATAATAGCAATCTGTGGCAGTTTGATGTTTAGCCCAAACATTATATAAATGCATAAGCTATCACATGCTGTTGCTGTGTGCGGGGCACTTTAAAATGAGATATATTTTGTCAATTCATTCATTTATTAACTATTGGAAATTATCGGATTCAAATGTATTTTCTGCTTTATAAGCTCAAACATCTAGTTAACTGTTAAGCTAACATACTTACTGCATGAATATTATAATCGCAACGCTTTCATATTTATCCATATGTTTATAATTAACGAAAGTAATAGAAGAAAAGGAAGAAAATATAATAATATTTGCTGCACCGTCTTTACGAACACCAATAACTTGCAAACGCAAAATCATATGGGTTAAGTTTAAAAATCTTGAGGTATACACGAGAATATACAAGTTGTTTGGGAATGTTTGTACAGTTTATAACTTCTTTATCAATGGTAGAGATACTTGAAAATTTTTTGTTTCGTTTCAAATACGGCTATGGGCGCTACAAAACAGCGTTTAACAATTTTGAACACCGCAAAATCGCATGGGTTAAGTTTAAAAATCTTGAGGTATACACGAGAATATACAAGTTGTTTGGGAATCTTTGTACAGTTTATAACTTCTTTATCAATGGTAGAGATACTTGAAAATTTTTTGTTTCGTTTCAAATACGGCTATGGGCGCTACAAAACAGCGTTTAACAATTTTGAACACCTACTAGTTGTGCACACTATTATATAACATTTGCTTTTAACACTACAGATTGTATAGATTTTTATTAATTTGAAATCAGAAATAATAATAGTGTATGTCAAAGTGTTTAAATCAATATTTTGGAATAAATATATTTTTTAAATAACATAATTATGTTATAGTAAAATGGCCATTGCTTATGAAAAATTACCAGCAATTGTTACAGAAACACAAACCAATGCTAACTGCCAACAAGCTAACAATAGCTCAATTATTCTGGAAAATTTGTTAAAACAGTGGAAAACTTAATTTTTTAAAGCAACTATATGAGTTGCACTATTTTATAGGAAATTCCAATAAAATCTCTTTATAACATTTTAATTTGAAAAAATAAAACAGACACTAAAAAGCATTATGTAGTCAAATACATTTCTAACTTACGTTATGATTACCGGTGCTGTTTGTAGACTTTTACATATAAAACGAATGTCAAAAATTTAATGCATTTTCAACACTTTGAAAATGTTTCACAAACAGCCTGTATTAAATTTCACTACTCCCGAAAACAAGACAATTTTAAATTTTTCAATTTTCACAGTATATTGAGAAATAATAAATACAAGTCATCTTATAATTAAGTCTACTTATATAAATACATCTCAATAGCTGTTTAGGAGTTTCCTCCTCTTCAGCCGGTCCTATTTGAAACATTTGGTTAAAAAAAAGAAAAAAATCTAAATAATTACATGATATAAGTGTATGTGTATAAAAAGAAAAAAAGTGATAGTTAAAAAAAAGTTAAAAAAAAGTTAAAGTTATCTATAGCATAGTGCGGTGTCCTTCAGGATGTCTTGTAGTTCTTCTGGTAGTGTTGTTGCTTCGCCAAGAAAAATTGCAGGCGGATGCCTGAATTTCTTCTTTGGCTTCCTGCGGGGGATGGTCCGGGTCCTCAGCGTCCTCATGGCTTCCTCGCGATTCTGTTGGATGGCCCTCATCACGTACCGGTTCCGGAGAGTGGCGAAAACAAGACAAAAATTATTCTAATTTATAGACTGAGATGGAGAGGTGAAATGATTGCTATACTCTGTATATGTAGCAAGGGGCCACTAAATTCTAACAAAGTAAACCGCAAAAATACTACAAAGATATATTTTTTGGCGCCTTGGGATTTTGAGTCGTCAGAGATAAATAACTTTTTTGTTCGTTTGAAGTTTGTTCGAATTACGTGCGTATTTTAATTCTGAAGTAGAAAATAAAATTAATTAGAATTCTCGATCTATCATTTACAACAGTGTGAAATTTTTAAGTTAAGTGTAAGTATTGTCATGTTTTAGAACCTTTATATCTTTTCGAATATACAAACTGAAATGTTTCCATTACAACTTTTCTATGTTGCTTATACAGATTAGGATATAAATATTTGTTGGCTGATATGTAATAATTAATTATTGTATATGTGTTTTAGATAGCGTTTTATCCACGCAAGAAAGTTTAAACTCGAGAACGAAGTTCGCGAGTTTAATTTTCTTGAGTGGATAAAACGCAACTAAAACACGAATGCTATACAACGTTTTATCCACAATCACGGTCATTTAGATTCAGATTTCATCAAAAAATGATTTGATTATTTAAAAAAAACTTTGGAAGGCGTTGAATGGTTGCTAAGGTGATGAATGGTTGTTCTTTAGTTTCGATTGTTTATCGACTCCATTTGTGAAGTTGGTGGAAAATGCAAAAAAGCGATTTTGTTCCTGAAAAAATCAAAAAGGAAGCTAAAGAAGCAATTCTCCAATTATTGCCTGTGAAGTCCAGGCAACATTATGAAAAAGTATTTTCCGAATTTAATGAATGGAAAGAAAAACGGGGGGTAAGGACAATAAATGAAGTTCTGCTATCGTATTTCTTTAATTTGAAGAAGAAGTAT
>JABXWE010005402.1:0-19296 GCA_014611495.1 Limonius californicus
AGTGTCTAATAAATAAAATCCCTGGAGGGAAAAGACCTGGAGAACTTCACCCTATTCCTCCACCGAGTCGTCCGTTTGGTCGGGTCCATATAGACCACGTAGGACCCCTAATAAAAAGTGAAAATGGGAACGTGCATATCCTGGTGATTAGCGACGCATTAACTAAGTATGTAAAAATTTACCCAACGAAGAGCACGAAATCCGAAGAAACAATACGCGCGCTGGAATTGTTTATGAGTCAGTTCGGAATTCCCCAGCGTTTAGTGTCTGATCGCGGCACGTGTTTTACATCGGACAAATTTAAAGAGTTTATCGCGAAGCATGGTATAAACCACACATTAAATTCGTCTCAATGGGCTCGGGGAAACGGCCAAGTGGAACGCGTTAATCAAACCTTAATCCCCACTATTATGACATCCATGGAGGAAGAAACTACATGGGACACAAAACTAGCGGAAGTAGAAAGAAATTTAAATATCGCCATCAACAAAACCACAAATAAGTCCCCTTTTGAAGCCCTGTATGGCTTCATGCCGAGATTCAACGATGGCATGTTAGCGGCCCTTGCGGAAGACAAGGACATCGAGTGGAGACCACCCGCGGAATTACAGCAGGAAATACGAGAAACTATTGAGCGTGAGCCAGCTAAGTATAAACGACGTTACGATTTACGTCGCTTTAAAGGGGTTAGCTATAACGTAGGTGACATTGTGTTAATGAGAAGAGTGCCCACCGCTACAGGCGAAAGTACAAAAACGCAACCCCGATACCGCGGCCCGTTGGTGATTACTGAAGTGCTCCCCAGCGACACTTACAGGATAGCAAACATTCCAGGAGCCGAAGGACGCACTTATTCTACAACAGCGAACGTCAGCCAACTGAAAATTTATAGGTCACCGGACGAAGAGAAATCCCATTCCGAATCGGAGCAAGACGAGGACGAATTGCAGTCACCGGAGGAAAGCATCTACAAAGCAGTGGAGCCAGGTGATCAGAAAATAAGTGATAGCGACGCGAGTGAAAGTGTTGTGATACCCGAAGATAGCAGCTGTGCCGGAAGCACCCCGAGTTCAGTGGCCGATAACAGCACGGATATGCCGGCTAAAGACGAAACACCACCAGCTACACGTTGTAGGCGTATTCCAAATCATTTACAGGATTATTACTTGTATTAATGTTGTTATTTTCCTTTGTATTGTACTGAAAAAGATTTATTTTGTTACGTGTTTAGCTTTAGGATATGTATTGGATTTTTTTTATTAATGTTATGTGATATAACTGTATTAAAAACATAATGAGGGCATTATGCGTGTCAGGATTGGTCGGGTGTTAGAACAGTCACTTTTGAAGCCGCCTGTATATAACTTTCTTACAGCACTGTAATGTTCTAGCCATGCGCAGACCAAGGGTTGGTGAGAGTCGCGAGTTGGCGAAGTGTGTGTACGCATCGATTGTAGATCCTTTTTGAATTTTATATCCTGATAATAAAGTGTTTTTAGTTCCTATGCGAGTTTTAATTACTGTAGGTGCTAACAATTAATTTAATCATATACAATTATACATTATCAATTAACCAATAACACTTTCAACGTTAATAACGCGGGTAAAGTATTATTTGGAGGTTATATTAACAACGTGTTCCAAGCAACGCGTCACATAAACGCATGCGCAGTTCAAAATATTATCAGCGGAATCCGCTAAATATTGAAACCATTTAAAGTTTTGCGGAAATCGCAAAATCTTAAAGCAGTAAGTTCCCGCCTAAACTGCATTCAAATTTAGCCAATCAGAACATAAATCGCAAAACGCAAATCGCTAGTGCATGTACCTAGCTTTACAGTCTAGGTAACACAACAACATCCAGACGGGACCGCCCACGCTGGCACTGCTATAATCAACAACCTAATTAAACACCATGAACTCCCCAAATACTGCGAACCATACCTTCAAGCTACAACGATAGTAGTCGAAGACTGGCTAGGGCCACTTACGATATCTGCAGCCTACTGCCCACCAAGACACAACAACAAACAAGAATTATACGAACACTATTTTCACACTCTAGGCAACAGGTTTATCTCGGCAGGCGACTACAATGCAAAGCATGTCCACTGGGGTTCTCGAATAACTACCACAAAAGGTAGAGAAATGTTGAAAGCCATAAACAATATGAGATTACTACCCTTGTCCACAGGCGAACCTACATACTAGCCCACGGACCGCAGAAAACTGCCTGATTTACTTGACTTGTGCTACGTAAAAGGGATAAACTTAAATTTACTAAGTATTAAATCTTACCTTGACCTCTCGACTGACCACTCACCAGTACTACTGACACTGGGTACAAATATAATAATCAAAGAAAAGACACCAACTCTCACCAATAAACATACAAACTGGAATCTCTTTAGAGAAACAATTGAAGAATCCTTGCACACGGATATTCCTCTAAAATCCGCAAACGACCTAGATGATGCAGTGAAACATTCTAACCAGGTAAATTCATGAAGCGGCTCGCCAGGCTACACCTGAACAAACACGTAATAACCAACAAATCAGTTCAGCAAGCTGCCCAATTATAGTAAAACAAAAAATCGCAGAAAAGCGCAGACTACGTAGGATCTGGCAAACCACAAGACACCCAAATGACAAAAGGACTTTAAATCATGCAACTGCCGAGCTTAAAAACCTACTTAGAAATCGAAACTTACAAACTTACTCAAACACCTGTCACCGTTGGAGGCAGACGATTACTCGCTTTGGAAAGCCACAAGACACCTAAGGCAACCACAACATCACACACCAATTCGCACTGCCAATAATAACTGGCCAAAAAGCGATAGAGAGAAGGCGTCCACCTTTGCACAACATCCTGCTAATGTATTCCAACCATTCCCGGCGGAACAAGACATGACCGAAGAAATCCAAATTATTCTAGAAACGCCGTATCAAATGAGTCTGCCTATTAAAAACTTCTAAATCAACCAAGTCGAAAACACCATTCGCAGCAAAGTACACCCACACAAAGCCCCAGGTCATGGTTTAATTACTGGCAACATTCTCAAAGAGCTACCGCAGAAAGGCTACCAATTTATAACGCATTTATTCAATGCAATTCTAAGATTCCGACAGTTTCCGAATCAATGGAAAAACGCCGTAATTATCTTAATTCCAAAGCCAGGCAAACCAAAAGAACAACCTTCATCATACAGACCTATTAGTCTGTTGCTAGTGTTGTCGAAAGTATTCGAAAAAATGACACTAGAGAAATTACACCCAATACTCCTGGACAACCTTCTTATACCTGACCACCAATTTGGATTTCGAAACAACCACGCAACAATTGAGCAGGTTCACAGAGTAGTCGACAAAATTACTAAAGCTTTCGAAGAGAGAAAATACTGCGCCGCAGTATTTCTGGACATCACACAAGCCTTCGATAAGGTATGGCATGAGGGACTGCTCTGCAAAATCAAGAAAACCCTACCCCCAGACTACTATAAAATCCTAAAATCATACTTAACAAACAGGCACTTTCAAATCAGATATGGCAACGATTTAACACCTTTATATACCATCGCTTCGGGTGTTCCCCAGGGTAGCGTCCTGGGTTCCCTTTTATACCTGCTATTCACAGCGGACCTTCCGACAACAACAGATAATATGATCGCTACTTTCGTCGATGACACGGCAATCCTTGCATCGCACACCGACCTAAATCTCGCATCCCAACAATTACAAACTCACCTGAACAAAATACAGTACTGGTTTCTAAGTGGCGCATAAAAGTAAACGGAAGTAAATCAGTTAACGTACCATTTACACTAAGAAGAGGCACCTGCCCACCGGTGACGCTCAATAATCAAGAAATTCCACAAGCTGACAGTGCCAAATACCTTGGAATGCACCTAGACAAGAAACTAACGTGGAGGACGCACATATGGACACAGCGTAAGCAATTGGGATTAATATTATAAAAAATGTATTGGCTGATAGGGCCTAAGTCACAGCTGTCTTTGGAAAGCAAGCTACTGCTTTATAAAACCATGATCAAACCTATATGGACGTATGGTATTCAGCTATGGGGCGCAGCCAAAATATCCAACATAGAAATACTGAGAAGGTTCCAGTCAAAAGTGCTCCTATCCATTGTAAACGCACCATGGTACGTAACCATACGACGTGATCTTACAATCCCAACCATCAATCAAGAAATAGAAAAGTTCAGTGCGCGCTACCGCGGTCGTATTAGTGTGCACCCTAATCCTCTAGTGGAGTGCTTAATAGAAGACGATGTAGAACAGCCACGATTAAAAAGGTTCAAACCGTTGGACTTAATAAACAGATTTCCTTAATAATGTTGTGTTGTATAGACCAATTAGCGTATATTAAACTAGATTTAGATAAATATAGGTGAATCATCATTGGATGCTCTACCTTCATGTCTTTCAGTTCTTAATTACTCAATGTAGGTTAAACCAACTACTGAATGTCGCACTTAGACAGATTGTAGTATTATTAACTAATAAAAAAATCCCCTGTATGAAGTACTCAGTACTGACAGGTTGGACTTGAAACGCACTTCAACATTAATTATAGTAATTTTTGTTTCTAGTAGAATGTCTAAATCGAATTATTTATTTATTATATATCTATCATTTCTATTACAAAATGACGCGTTTTGGTGAATCAGCGCCATCTCTTGTGCACAAGTAAATGTTTGTATTTATACTTGAAAATTATTTTTGTTTACTAAATAGTTATTTTAAAGAATGAACTCTAGATAAAGAATCTTGCAATCAATTTTGTGACTAAAGTCTATTGATTTCCAAGCTAGAGCGTGAGTTATGTACACACTTACTATGCCATGTATTATGGTTAATTGAGACATAAACTTCCACAGGATGTCAACATCCAAATACTATCTTATATTCAAAGAAACCAACTGCATGAATCTACCCCTTGTATATTCATGTGCAGGACGCAATGTGTAAACGTTTAGATAATAAGTCTATATAAGCGATGTATCCGTATTTTTAAGTCAGTTATACTAGTTATACTGTTCATTTAATTGTCAACTATACATGTAACTCCGTACTTGATAAAATAAATTTTATGTTTCTTAATTATCAAGTGTCGTTAAACTTAATTCGTGTTTAAATAAATGCAGGTGTTCACGTGTACAGCTGTAGTGAACAGGCCGCATTGTGCAACACGAAGACCGGACATAATATCGCAATGCAGTTATTAATTCGGTTGCCATTTACACTGTCAGTAGCTGAATACAGACTGCAACTACACGACCAGTGATCAAATGCCTATGCAGCTCGCGGAACCACGTGCTGATCACTGTTTACATGCACTCTATCTTTGAAACGAATAGACTGTACGTGACTTGAAGAATTTTTAAATTTTTATTACTTTTATATTTATATTTATAAAATAAAAAAGACGAAAGCAACTATACTTTATCCTAACTCTGTACTGTCAGAAACATAATAATATACTGTTGTTATATTGTAACATAAATATGATATTTTACTGCTAAGAGGTCAATAGGTTAAGAGGTTTGGACCAACGCTTGGGTTGGACTAATTATAAATAGGAAAGTCGGTATTTCTAATACCGTGAGAAACGTAGGATATTTTGAAGTTTAAACCAGCCAGTTATAGTTATACCTTCGTGTATATAACATCTCTCTGTAACTCTATTCAATAAAGATTTTTTTAACTCTTAATTATTGAATAAAATCACTGGCGCAGTCGGCAGGATAGGCACAAGTTTCGAAAATTTGGAAACTGTTTGTTGTAACAATTAAATGCCGATTTCTTACAAAATTAAATCGAGAATCCATCCCACAACTGAGAGAAGAACTTCTGAACCAGTACCTGGAGGACAGCATCGCCAAAAGGTTTACTGTGCGAAGAATACTATTCTAACAGTAATCAAATCCACCACACTGAAGAAGGGACAAAAATCGCCGAATCTTCAGGACCGAACTTCTGAACCAGTACCTGGAGGACAGCATCGCCGAAAGGTTTACTGTGCGAAGAATACTATTTAACAGTAATCAAATCCACCACACTGAAGAAGGAACAAAAATCGCCGAATCTTCAGGACCGAACTTAGTCAACTATACCCCATAATTAATCGAAATTCCCCGTTAAAACATGAATGCGCCCTCCTCATATACACATCCCTTCTAAGGCCAACAATGACATACGCCTGCACAGTATGGGGAGCTGCACCAAACTCTACAATTAAAAAATTGCAAGCATTCCAAAATAAAGTTCTTCGAATTATAACAAATGCCCCTTGGTTCGTCCGCAACAACCAGCTACACAACGAACTGAAAATACCTCCTATACAAACATTTATTAAGAAGTGCGTTTTAACATTTAATAATAAACTAAAAGAGTGCCCAGGTGCTGTGAGTTATTCACTAGGTCAAAAACGAATTCACAAACGCTTAAAGCGTAAACTGCCCCAAGACCTGCTCTCGTCTGATGATGAGGAACTCAGCGATTGAGGTTCTCCAATGGAGCTGACCTCTCTACGTTAATATTGTGAAAAGTGTAATCAATGTGAACATTTCTGTGTATAGCTATCATAGCTGATCCGGAAGAGCAATTATTAAAAAAAAAACTATTCTAACAGTCGTGTAATGGGTCAGCTTTTCTGGCTATTGGGTTTCTTGGAAGATCACATCATGGAAAACCTAAATGCACTTAGCGGCTTGTAAATCTTTATTGGACAGTAGTTTTAGTTAAGCGGCAAGTAGTAGGCGTCCGGGCGGCGGGATCGACCTTTTGTTCCGGTCACGTAGGAGACGCCGGACCATCCAAGTGGCCTGAAACCATCGGCAGCATCCCAGAGAGGCGTGAGAAAATAGCCAAAAAGAACGAGGGTGGACTTGCAAAGTATAGGCAGACGGCATCGAGTGGCCGAAGAGAACCCACGTATAAAAACCACCCCTCGTCGCAGGTTGTGTGTTTAGCTATAAAAGCGAATAAATAGCATTGGATTAGCGAAGAAGTGGACGCGCAATAAGTGTTTTTCGCGTGCGTTAGTGCGGCTAACAAGAAGTGCGAGATCCAACGTGTGTGGGAATCCAAGTCCACCAGGACTCGAGCGGACTATATACGGCCGGCCACTTCAAGACGGAACCACCCCGCCCATCCAACGAGCTACCACGGACGCGCCTTTGCCCTGAGCCAGCAGTTAAGATAAGTTAGAATTAAGTTTATATATTCGTGTGTTGATCTTTATGTATTTAGAATAATTAGCTAGGTAGGGGAGATAGGATAATTTCTTATAATAAAAAATCATATTATAAGTGCATTTAGGTGTTTAATTTGTCGAATTGAGCAAAAGAGAAAAGAAGTTTAAGTGTTGGGAAAGCTACCCGTTACCTGGACCTCCTTGCAGACATCACTGAGCTAGCTGGAGGGCATCCACAAAGTGTTTAATAAGGGAGTACCATTACAGTCGCCAATTTCATCGCACTGAAGAAAAGGACAAAAATCGCCAATTCTTCAGGACCCTCAAGTCTTAGGACAAAAATCGCCGAAGCCTGAGTTGAAGTACATGTAAGCGCACTTAAATTTTAAATTTCGATAAATATTTTATTAGTTATTAGTGTTTAGCATTATATATTTTTATTATAAGTTGCCAAATCAAAGTATTATTCTCAAACGGATAATTATAATTTGCATATTTAATGTAAAGTATTTGGATATTTATGATCGATATTGCTAATTTAATCGAACAAATTAACAATATTCAGTTGGACGACACTGAGGAAAGGCTATTTCCAATTAATCAAATAATCGAAAATTTAGACATGGCACAATTTCATTTAGAATACCTAAAGATAATTCCAGAATTTGATGGCCAAACACATAAATTATCGGAATGTATCCGCTCAGCAGAATTATTAATAAATCAATTCGCCCTAAATGACCAAGATCAATTTTTAAAGGATCTTATATTAACTTAACTTAGAAGTAAATGCACACATCAAAGTTCATTAGTGCTAGCAGGTAGAGAAATTGCAAACCCATATTACAAAATTCTTTCGCAGATCAAAGATCAGAAGAATCACTTTTAAGAGACCTTATGTTGATGAAACAAACAAATGACACGGCCCAGGAATTCTTAAATAAAATTCAAAATTTAAAATCGCTGTTGTATTCGAATGTGCAGATCAATGAAAATGATGCTGCTACAAAATTAGTAAAACGAACAATGTATGATTCATTAACACTGAAATCATTTTTAACGGGATTACGAGAACCCTTAGATTCATTTTTGAGATTTAGAAATCCCAATTCCCCTGAACTTGCTCTTCAGTATATTACAGAAGAAGAAAATGTTAATTACAATAAGAATAAAATTCCAGATTTCTATAAAAACGTTGAACAAAAATTGCAAACAGATTTAAGAATGTTTACTCCTCGAAACAGTCAACAGTTTCACCAACAACAGAGAAATTCATTCTCACAACAAACAAATTTTAAAAATTATTTTCCCAATACCACGCAACAGTTTACACCGAAACCTTACACACAAAATCCTAATCGAGTACCTACAATTAGGCAATCGACACAACCGAGAAACTTTATCTCAGAAGAACTTTTTTATTTACATGATTTACCTGAACTACATGAACCAGAAATTGAATACTTTGAGAACACAGACATGTATGCTAATCAAAATTATTATTCAGAATCTTACGAAAACAATTCAGAATATGATGAACAGGATTTTTCCCGTGATTCCGAACATACAACAAAAAACTTAAATTCTCAAATCATAAAATTAAATAACCTTAAATTCTCTGAACTACCATGTATACACGACCCCAATTTAAAGCAACATTTCTTGTAGATACAGGAGCTAGTCGCACTTTAATTAAACCTACATTAGCTTACAAATACTTTACCAATAAAATAATAAAAGAAGCTTTCGAAATTCACACAGCCCATAGTAATTCATTTCACGATGAAACCGCAATTATTAAAATACCTCCAGTTTTTAAAGCTGATAAAGTCACAAATTTTATTTAATGAATTTTGACAATAAATACGACGGACTAATAGGATATGATTTATTAAGACAATTAGGAGCCGCAATTGATTGCAATAAATTAATTACCCCAAACACTCAAATACCCCTCTTCTCAATAGAAAACTAAAAATTATATTGTCATCCAAAACTTGACATTAATTCGGATAAAAAATATTTGTATAAAATTATTTTAAAACCAAGATCGCAAAATGTAGTTAAAATTCCGGTAAACAAAAATATTCCTCGTGGAATAATTAGCTATAAAACATTTGGAAAGATGTTAGAGATGCCTTCAGCACTTGTTACAGTTAAAAATCAACATGCCTTGACAACTATTAGAAATAAAAGTAACCAAGAACTAACACTTGCCTTAGAAACCCCCATAAAAATTGATTTAATTGAAGAAAACTTAGAAACTATGAATGTCAATTTTCAAGATTCAAATTTGCAAACTCCAAAAGAGATAAACAAAATTTTACGAAATAATTTAAATAATTTAAGACTGGATCATTTAAACGCCGAAGAACGCACTCTGATTACAAATTACAAAGACATTTTTTTTTTTTTTTATTTTCAATTTTCGCATCGACCACTAATGGGTCATTAGCGCATATGATACAATTATTGTACAATTATTATACAGTTATTATGCAATTATTATACAGTTATTATTTTCGATTCTATATTTGGTTGTATAATTCTATGGATTTTAGAAAGTTTATTGTTTGTTGTAAATTTTCAGGATTTTCTCCGAGTGCTTCTCTCATATTCTCAGAAACCTTGTATTTTGCACGCTGTTGTGTATATTTGGGGCATTCTATGATGATATGCTTGATGGTATTGGTAGTTCGACATGTATTGCATATAGGTTGCACTTCTCTCTTACATAGATAACTGTGAGTGTATTTAGTGTGTCCTATTCTGATCCGGGTTATTATTACCTGTGTTTTCCTATCTTTAGGGAGTATCAGTGAGTGTTTTATTGAAGATGTAATTTCTTTGAGTTTTGTTTCACTCTGGTTCCACTCCTCTTGCCAGATTTGACGTATACTTTGTTTGAAATAATTTTTAACATCAGAACTAATGTATACGTGAGATATCGGTATTGGATCGGTTGTTGAGGCAGCATCTCGTGCTGCTTTATCTGCTTCTTCGTTGCCAGTTATTCCCATATGTGATGGTATATAGATGATTACAATTTCCTGGGATGATGTAATTATCATGGATAGCTGCTCCTTTATCGATTGGATTATTGGATTTGTGGGATGGTATTTTTGAATCATTTGTATTGTGCTTAATGAGTCAGTACAAATTGCAAATTTTTGGCTAGGATGGTGAGTCACATATGTTAGACTTTGCTGTATTGCATACATCTCCCCCGTGCAGGTGCTGCAGATTGAGGGAAGTCGATAGCTATATTTTGTGTCTGGTGTTATTACTGCTGATCCTACACTTCCTTCGACTTTCGATGCATCGGTGAATATGAAGGTGTGAGCTTTATATTTTTCTTGTAGTTGATGGAAAGATTTGCAGATTATGGAGGGGTGGGTCTCATTTTTATTATAGATAGTTAAGGAGGTGTCTATTAATGGGAGAACTATATTCCATGGTGGGATAGTAATATCAGAGTACGGGAGGACAGGTGGAAATTCACAGTGTATTTCATGGAGATAGGTGTTAATTCGCTGATAGAATGGAGGCTGGATATTTTTTCTTTCTTCATATAACCTCCTGAAACGGCTCGAGAACGTATTTTTATTACTGGGGTTTTTTGGATTTTCTGATATACGGGCAGCATATGAGAGGGACTGTTGTTTAATACGGTGTTCTATTGGCAACTCATTTGTTATGCAGTGCAGACTTTCTATAGGGCTAGTGCAAAAGGCTCCAGTAGCAATTCTTAGCGCTGTATTTTGGATTGACAAAGACATTTTCTTTTGCGAAGAACTACCTTTAACATTTACCAATGAAATAAAACATCAAATTAAAACACGCGATAACAATCCCATATTTACACAAATGTACAGATATCCAAAAGATGAAGTAAGAAAACAAATTACCGCAAGCTCAATGAAAATACAATAGATGACAAATATCCCCTTCCTAGCATTTCAGACTTATTAGACAAATTAGGTAAATGCCAATATTTTTCAATATTAGATCTTGCGTCAGGTTTTCATCAAATGCAATTGGATGAAAACGATATTCAAAAAACAGCTTTTAACACAGAAAACCGGCATTATGAAGTTACTAGAATGCCTTTTGGTTTAAAGAATGCCCCCTCCACTTTTCAAAAGTTATGGATAACATTCTTCAAGGAATTCAAAATGAACATTGTTTAATATATTTAGATGATATCATAATTTTTTCCACCTCGTTGCAAGAACATATTCATAAAATATAATTAGTATTTCAGAGATTAAGAGAATCAAAATTCAAAATCCAACTTGATAAATCAGAATTTTTAAAGCGAGAAGTTTCCTATCTGGTTCACGTAATTACCACAGGAGTACTTCCTAACGCTGATAAAATTCACGTAATAAAGAATTATCCTATACCGAAAACGCAAAAGGAAATTAAAGGTTTCTTAGGGCTTCTAGGATATTATAAGAAGTTTATAAAAAATTTTGCAAATTTAACAAAACCCATGACGAAATGTTTAAAAAAAGGAGCTGACGTTATTCATTCCTCAGAATTTATGGACAGCTTTGAAAAATCTAAATTAATTTTAACCAATCAATCTATTTTACAATTTCCCGATTTTTCTAAAGAATTTAATCTCACAACTGATGCATCAAATTTCGCAATCGGAGCCGTTCTATCTCAAGATCCTATTGGTAAAGATTTACCCATTTCGTACGCCTCACGTACGTTAAATGAAAGTGGCCAAAATTATTCCACAATAGAAAAGGAACTTTTGGCAATAGTTTGGGCAACGAAATACTTTAGGCCATATTTATACGGAAGAAAATTTATAATATTGACGGATCACACACCATTACAATGGTTACATTCATTAAAAGAACCCAATTCCAAATTAACCAGGTGGAGATTAAGATTAGAAGAGTTTGATTACGACGTTGTATATAAAAAAGATAAATTTAACTCGAACGCAGATGAGCTTTCAAGAATAAAAATCAATCCCATAGACACCCAATCAATGATAGTCAATTTTGATACGAATATGCAAGACATAATCAATAACGTAATAAATAACGACGTGACAGATACTTTATCGAACGATGACATTGATCAAATAATAAATTCAGAAAGTACATCTTCAACCAACAACATTATCAAAGAATTGCAAGATTTACCTATTGACACTTTAGACGGAAAACACTTACAAGTAGATAACGTAACTCAACATTCCCAACATGAATCTGTAGATACAATTCCAATTTCTGAAGATCCAATTGATTCTAAAAAACATCGAGTGTTCGTAGAATTAACACAAGCTACGCAATTCCAACAACCAATTATTAAACAAGTAGATGATAACAACATTTACACCATTTTCCTTAGGAACACATCTAAATTAACTGACTTTATGAATATGAATATTGCAAACCAAGAGTCAAATACTACTGTTTATTCCCGAATGAGAAAATATATACATTATTTTGCAAAATTAAATTAGATACGTTTAATCAGATAGAATTTATAAAATGTATACTGATGTTACAGACCAAAATATAATAATTTCAAATTATCACAATGGAAAAACTAACCATCGTGGTATACAAGCAACATTATTAGCAATAAAAAGGAATTATTACTGGAAAAACATGGACCAAATGATAATTAATTTTATCAATCAATGTATAATATGTAAAAAATGTAAATATGATAGGCATCCGTATGATGTACCGATGAATATAACAGAAACCCCAGATGGACCATTTCAACATTTACATCTAGATACCTTCCAAATTAAACACAACATTTTTTTAAAAATAATAGACAGTTTTTCAAAGTGGGACTCTTTGCCCGGCAGCCTAGCACGGCGGATGGCATCGGGCCGCGTTCCGCAAAGAAAGTTTCAAAGTCGCTACAAATAGGTTTATTAAGTTTATTTGGTCAATATCATGGTTCATACCCGTTGTTAGTTCGCAATTTTGAAACAAAACAAAAAAAAACAAGTTGTTTAGATCTGATTGTGTGAATTGATGATTGGGTAAATCCTACTAGAATTCCGTCGTGAACGGTGCCAGCGGCGATCACACTTCCCGACGCGCTACCTGCGTGGAGCTAAAAATAGAATGAAATACAGTCCACCCCAAAAGTTCAGGTGCATATTCCAAATAGACTAAAAACAAAATAATTGTGGGGGCAAACAATAGAGTGCAAGTGCGCGGGTGAGGGAGAGGCATGGGAGAGGGAGAGAAGCAGGTGCCGGCGGGAGAGAGGACGCTGGATGTCTGGCGATCGGCGGCGGAGGGGAGGATTGGGGATGCGAAGGAGGTGCAATCCGGAGTCGATTTTCCAAGTGAGTGGTGGTCGGTGCGACGAGTGTTAGGTGGTTGGTTGGCCATTGGGGCACAAGGAGGGGAGGGGTCTGTTACCTTGGAACAATGGCCAGATGGGAGATGCAAGCAGAGAGAACCTTTGATGCCGGGGTTTCTTGGGATCGGGGGTATGGTCGCATGGAGGACGGTGTGAATGGGTTCGGGAGTGCATATTAAGTGAATTTTAGGTGCGTTGTTAGTGGTTAGGGAACTGGGAGATGTGCAATCAGTGACCTTGGAACAATACAAGGAAGTGAAATACGATCAATGCGAACCTTCAGTAACTTTAGAACATTACATGGATATGAAATAAGAACACTGTGACCCTTCGATATCAAAGTTTATTGGGGCGAAATGCATAATCGCATAACGGGCAGTCTCAATAAGTTTGGGAGTACATATTAAGTAGCTTCTTAGTCATTAGGAAACTATGAGAAGTGCAATCAGTAACCTTAGATCAATAGCTAGCTGTGAAATAAGAACAATGTGAAACTTTGATACCAAAGTTTATTAGGGTCAAGTGTATAGTCGCATAACGGACAGTAAAAATATGTTTGGGAGTAACACTTCCGTACGTTATTAGTTATTAGGAAAAAAAGAGATGCGCAATCAGTAACCTTAGAACTACAGCATGATGTGAAATAAGAACAATGTGAAACTTTGACACCAAAGTTTATTAGGTTCCAACGCATACTGACATAACGGTTTCGGCTACGAACTCAACACCCCATTGATGCGTAGTCTACTAACTACCTGGTGTTGCAGCAGCGGTGTCTTGCGGTATACATTGCAGACATGCTAACGTTCTGCAATGCCCCACCCGAGCCCACCCTATCCCGTAAATTCCTACCCACCTACTGGCATGGGGTGGGCCTGGCGTATCCAGGATCGACTCTCGAGTCAGCTCCATGTCAGATGATGATGATGATGATGATGATGATGATGATGATGATGATGATGATGATGAATAGATAGTTTTTCAAAGTTTTCACAGGCATACTATTTAACAGGTAAGAATGCAGTAGAAGCAACTCAAAATTTAATTAAATTTATATCTCAATACGGAGCCCCCGATACTATAACATTAGATGGAGGTAGAGAACTTGCTAATGAATTAATCAAAGAACTTTTACAATTACACAAAATAAACTGTCACATTACCACTCCTCACAATCATCGATCTAATGGCATGATTGAGAGAGTACATTCTACTCTCAATAAAAATTTCCGAATCTTACAAAATTTACGTAGACATAAAATGCAAATTCTAAACAGTAACGTCAAAAATAAAGTACATGAACAAAAAACAAAAATTGATAACTAACAAAAATGAAGATAAAACTATTCCTTCGTATAAAATAGGAGATCAGATAATGATAAAACAATATACCAGAAATAAAAGTGTTGACAAATTTAAAGGGCCTTATACAATAAAACACATTAGTGATAAAATGATTGCAACAATCATTGATGCAAGTAATAAACTATTATAAAGACACCTTAACGATTTAAGCAAACCTCTAATTACCGATGCATCAGCTTCGTCCCAATAAGAACAACGTGTGACAAACAAATACAGGAAAATATGAATGTTTGCGAAACCGTAATAAATCTTAAAGCCAATAATATCGATATCAAATTAGCATTATTGTAATGGAGATACCTTTCATCAATCCAATCGTCCACGAATATTGTAAATTATAGTCATTGTGTATGAAATTTAATATCAACAAATAATGAATATATGGTATTGCCACCAAATAACTGTGTTTGTAATTTACATGAACAATTAACCAAAGTATTCTATGTGAATATCAATTATTAATATTTGAAAAAATCCAGTACTTGTGAATCAAATTACAAATTAATCATGACACTTGGCTAAATTACAACATTATTATTATACTAACTACGGAAATTATATTGAATGTACTAATATAAATTTAAGGAAATCGCTTTGGGGAACTTATGTAATTCATATCCCTAATAATTGTAATAATAGTAATAATAATAATTGTAACAAATATTGGGCACAGAGTTTACTAGCGCCAATGAAGAAGATAGAAGGAACTGTAGCAAGAACAAATGCCAAAGACGAAGCAAGAGAAAGGCAAGTTGACGAAAGGGATCAATTAAATAGCACAGTAAGAATCATTGGGTCCACTGGTAGTATTGATCCTAACCAACAGCTAAGGGAAATTACAAGAACTGGTCCAAAAAACTAATAAATGAGAAAGGCGAAGGATTAATAAATGACAACGACAAGGGCAACGAAAAAGGGAGGAACTTGGTATGGAGGAAAACAAATAAGAAAATAAAAAACAAGAATAAAATCAAAGTAAGTAGGTACGTGGAACGTTAGAACAATGTTGGTAACAGGGAAAATGAAAGAAATAGTGGCCGAACAAAAAAGATATAAAATAGATATAGCAGCATTACAAGAAATAAGATGGGGAGGGAAAGGAAGAATAGATGAAAAGGAATTTACAGTAATCTACTCAGGAGCGGAAAAACAAGGCTGGCATGGCGTTGGGTTTATACTATTAAAAACAATGAAATCACAAAATTATTGAAACGGAATTAATTAATGAAAGAATGGCCTATGTCAGACTAGATGGAAAACCGACAAATTTATCAGTTTTGAACGTATATGCACCCACAGAATCCCATACTGATGAAGAAAAGGATCAGTTCTACGAAAAACTAGAAGAAAAGATAGAGGAAATACCGGGAGAAGATCTAATTATAGTGTTAGGAGACTTCAATGCACAAATTGGAAAAGAGAGTATAATAAGTCAAGTGGCAGGGAAGCACACTATGCACGAAAAAACCAACGACAACGGTATTAGATTATGTATTTTAGCTGCGGAAATGAATATGATAATAAGCAGCACTAAATTTGAACACCCAATAAAGCATAAAATGACATGGGATAGCACCAGACAAGAAAACACAAACCCAAATTGACCACGTACTGGTAACAAAAAGGCGTCAATCATCGATAGTAGATGTAAGAACATTCAGGGGTGCATGTGCCGACTCGGACCACCTCATGGTAACTGCAATGATTCGACAAAAGCAGTGTAGAGTAATAGAAAGAAACGTGCTGAAAAAGAAATGAAATATAGAAAGGTTAAAAGATGAGGAAATAAGAAGGCAATATATGGAAGAGTTAGAGAAACAAATAAAAAGTAAACCGAAGCATGGATCCATTGAAGAAAGTTGGATGGATATTAAAGAGTCAATAAATAAAACGGCAGGAAAAATAATAGGAAATGAAAGAAGGGATAAAAAGAAAGAATGGTTCAATGAAGAGTGTAAAAAAGCACACGACGAAAAGGAAAAGGCAAGATTAAAATGGGTAGGAAATAATAAAGATGAAGATGAGGAAGAGTATAAGGAAAAGAGGAAAGAATGTAATAAAACAATAAGAAGTAGTAAAAGAAAATGGATCGAAGAGGAACTGCAAGATATAGAGACAGAAAGTAAAAAAACCAACACCAGAAAATTCTATCAGAAAATCAACAAGCAAAATAAAGTGTATAAACCTAGAACAACGGGAATAAGGAACAAACAAGGCAAAGTAATACAACAGGAAGATGAATACAAAGAAATCTGGGTATTTTAAAGAATTATTGAACACAAACCAAAGACAGGAAGAACTAGAAGTAGAAGATGAGCCAAATGAAGTACTGATACAGGAACCTACGCTACAAGAAGTGAAAGAAATTCTAAACAACAGTCGTAACGCAAAGGCACCTGGGAAAGATGGAATAAACATGGAGTTAATAAAACATGGAGGTGATGCAATAACGGAATATATATTTGAACTTATAAAAAAAATATGGGAAGAAGAAAGGATGCCAACAGATTTCGAAGTAGGGCAAATAATAACAAATAATAACAATACACAAGAAGGGAAACCAACAGGAATGCAAGAATTACCGGGGAATAACGTTATTGAATACTACGTATAAAATCCTATCAACATTAATGCAAAGAAGACTACAAGAAAAGACAAGAAATATAATTGGTCAGTACCAATACGGCTTCATAAAAGGAAAATCAACAACTGATGAGATATACATACTAAAGCAAATAATGGAAAAATCACAAGAATACGAAATAAAAGTAGAAATGCTTTTCGTAGGCTTTGAACAAGCTTTTGATTCCATTAATAGAAGGAAGCTAATGTTGGTAATGAAGGAATTGGGAGTACCGGCTAAACTGATGAAACTCGTAAAGATGACTCTTGAAACAACCAGAATCAGTGTAAAAACACAAAAGGGGGAAACAAAAGAATTCACAATAGATAAAGGAGTTAAACAAGGAGATGCCCTATCAGCCGCACTTTTTAATATGTGCATAGAATACATAACCCGTAAAATAAATAAAGGCACTTTAAGAACAAGGGGAGGACAATTAGTAGCTTATGCAGATGACCTAGTGTTAATGGCAAAAAGAAGGGATATATTAACGAAAATGGTGGAAGAACTAATAACAGAGGGACAAAAAATTGGACTGAGAATAAATAAAGACAAAACAAAAATCATGAGAATAGGGAGCAAAACGACAGCAGGAAAGATAAAAATAAGCAATCAGGAATATCAAGAAGTAGACAGGATTAAATACCTGGGTGTTAAGGTATCTAACGATGGGGATATAGAAACTGAAATAAGAGATAAAATAGTAGCAGCAAATAGAGCTTTTTACGCCAATAAGAAATTATTAAACAGTACCTAAATTCATTTCCAAAAAAACGAAAATAAGAATTTATAACACATTGATAAAACCAATAGTAATCTAGGGAGCGGAAGTGATGTCAATGACGAAAAAAGAGGAAGAAAAATTAATAATAATGGAAAGGAAAATACTCAGATCAATACTAGAACCAGTCAAAGTTACAGAAAATGAGTACAGAACAAGAATGAATCATGAGATAATACAGGAGATGGGAGTGCATATAGTAGGAAGAATAAAGCAGCAGAGAGTGAAATGGCTTGGACATGTGACGAGGGCCGACCATCAGGAAACGACAAACATAATAATGAATTGGATACCAACTGGAAAAAAGAAAAAAGGGAGACCAAAGTCGAGATGGCTGGATGAAGTAAAACACGATTTGCTAAATATAGGAATAAAAATGGAAGACGTGAGGGTGAAGGTCAAAGACAGGAAAATGTGGAACAAAATAAGCCAGCAAATAGAATGAAGACCGGACAGGGACTGATCCACCCGAAAGGGATCTAGAAAGCTTCCAAGAAGCGGCGAAACCCCTTCATGGGGTGTTAAGCCATTCATTCATTCATTCAATAATTGTAATATAGCAATTTATAATATAACTAAGCCCTATGCATTACGCTAGTGAATTTAATGAGACAATACTTTTACCTAATATTAGCAATAGGATCTTAGATTTAATAAAACTAACGTGCCAACACTTACTTTAGAAAATGTTAATCTTGATTATATATATATACATATATATAGATATATATATATATATATATGTTTTTGTAACAAGCTGAGATCCGAATAAATTTAGGACAATCCGAGATCCGCCATAAGGGAATGGGTTATTAGAGTATATTTCTTATTAATGGCTTTATAATTAACAACTCAAACCCTACACCTTTAGAGGGGAAACAATTTTGCGATTTTAATGTACGTGATAAATAAATAACGACGCGAGATCCGTAACAGCATAGGTAAAGTCGAG
>JABXWE010005403.1:0-81811 GCA_014611495.1 Limonius californicus
TTAGTAATTCACCGATCGCTGAATGTGGAATGTGATTCTTCAATGCCCACAAACGTAAATCCCTTTTAAAGTTTAAAGCAGCATTAATGCCACTGTCGGTGTTATCTACATGTATGTGATTTGTAGTTTCCACAAAAGATTCTGTTGGTACGTTTATGTCTACATCAGATTCTTCAGGGTCAAAATGTTGTATGTTTTGTTTTATATCCAAGTTAACATGATCCGGTACTTCATATAGTTGATCATTGATATCATCTACGCATTTTTCATTGCCAAAGTCTTGATTAATTGAATTTTCAACTAATTGCAAAGATTTTGTGGTAAAAGTAGAAACTTTTTTGTAAAAACTTGCGGAATACTTTCTTTTGGGCATTATGAATTAGTAATAGCAAAATTTATTATTACACATTACTGCCTTGAAGTAAAGCTTTGGTCGGTTTGATAACAAAACTTCTAGTTGCCATGTGTACAATATGCACAGGTTTTAGGTTAGGAAACTCAAACTTAAAAATATAATGTGAAGCAAGGGCATGCTGTTACAAATTCCAATTTATATCTGTAATTACCCAGTAGTAACGTAGAAATTAATGTGTATATTGATTAAATTTACCTTACAGCAAAACGTTAAATAACAACACACTTCCACTTTAAACTTTATCACCACACAACCACTGAACCACGCGATTTTCAGAACAGCTGCTTTAACTAACGGACAAAACACAGTGAACCAAGTCCGCCAAATCAAGGCTTCCAATGGCACAACACACATTTCCCGAAATTTATTACGAAAATTCCCGCTTTTTCCTGACCGTATAGTATACTTCACAGAACGGAATTATTTAATATTGCTATGATAAATGTTCTTTACATTTTTGACTTTGTCATATACATGAGTGACCGGTCTTTTATCTTTAAATTTTGCAAAGAAAACTGTAAGAAAAGGGAATGCAATTTTTAATATATTATAGGCACATTATTCAAAAAGATCCGAAATAGAAATTTTTCGAACGTTATATAAATATTCTCATATATATATTAACGCCCTAAAAATATTCTAAGAATATTTAGATAGTATATTCCTAAAACAGAATATTGTCATATTGTAGGAATGTTATCAGAATGTTTTATGCTGTCTGGGTAATGTTGGTATTGGAAAACTATCTAATTTGATACACTTATTTAATTCATGTGGGTCTAGACAAATTCGTAGTTTACCATTTGGTTTTTCAACAATTGTGATCTGATTCACCCAGTCTGTAGGATAATCAACTATTTCAATTATTTGTTTCTGAACGAGTTTGTCCAATGTTAACTTCAACTGTTCCTTAATTGCTTCCGCTACCCTTCTTACTGGTTTTATTACTGGCGTAATATTATCTTTTAGAACAATTTTATATTTTTGTGGTATTTTCCCAACTCCTCGAAATACATCATTGTATTTCTTACAAAAATTTTCCTTTGTTTCAATATCAATACTATTTACTCTAACTACCAATCCTAAATCAACACAAGTTTTTAATCCTAGTATTGGCTTTTCTAGAACATCTACTATTAAAAATACAACATCATAACTCTTATTCTTTACAAAAAAATTTATTGTAGTTTTCCCTAAAACGTCTAACTTATTGTTGCCAAATGCTACTACTCGAGTATTTACTAGTGTTATTTTACCCTTGTGATTAATTTTATCAAAGCATATTTTTGGTAAGATATTGCAGGTTGCTCCTGTATCGATTTTCATTTGTAAACTAATGTTATTTATCAAAACTTCTTGACACCAACTGGTATTATTAGTTTGTTCCTTTACTTTAAAAACACACTCGTTTTCCACAAATAAAGTATCAATACAGTAACTCTCATCGCTGCTATCGAGTTCAGCATTTTCTAAAGCATGCACATTCCTATTCTCACGTTTACTTTATTTCTACACAATACACAGATTTTACCATACGCTGGACACTGCCTATACGAATGCTTTTTGCCACACCTGCGACAGTCGTAGGTATTAGCTCCTGGCTTCGACTGCTTGACTGCGTTGACAACTTCACTTGACCTTCCTTCCATCAGCTGTTGCTGCTGTTTACTTGCTTCCACTGTTCTGCATATTTTGGCTGCTTTTTCAGCGGTGATTTCTCCTTCGCCTAGAAGTTTTTCCTGCAATGCCTTGTCCCGGATCCCAAAGATTATTCGATCACGAATCAAACTTTCTTCTCCTTGGAATTCACACTGTCTTGCATTGGTTCGTAGTTCCGTAAGGAAATCGTCAAATGACTGCCCCTCTTTTTGTATTGTATTAAAGAACACGAAACGTTCGTACACAATGTTTCTACGAGGATTGCAATACTCTTCAAACTTGGTAATAACAATTTCTAGCTTGTTTTTATCTTCACTTGTTTTGTAGGTAAACTGATTATAAATATCAATTGCTTTGTCACCTGCCATATTTAGTAAAATTGCGATTTTCGTTTTGTCACTTTTTCCTTCTTTATCACTTGCCTCAAGGTATATTTCATACCTTTGCTTAAAGTTTCTCCAGTTTTTGTACACATTACCATCAAAACTTAGTTCCTGCGGTTTTCTAACTGCGTTATCACTCATGATTATTACTGTCCTATTTTTCCCGCTACTCGTATTTTGAAGTTAACTGACCACATTTATCTTCTTTGATACTTACAGTTGCATCTAGCTTATTTTACCCGTCCTTTAACTAGACCAACTATAACCTGACACCATGTTATATACTTAAGCACCTAGCTTTTAATATGAATAAACCACTGTTTACTTTAACAACTCTTTATTTGAAGTTCAACATACTTCTACTGACGTCAAGGTCATTACATTCTTTTCTTAATCTAGTCATGCCAATCTACCTATATTACAACTATTATACTGACTCAAGTAATTGACAGTGAATGCTATGTCTGGACGCGTCAATACGGCTAAATACATCAAACTACCAATAAGTTTTTGATAAGGCAAATTTTGAACATCATCATTTGTATTCTTAAATTTTTCAAAATTATTATTACTGTCTTATGGTGTACTTACACTTTTACAGTTTTTCATGTTAAAGTTTTCTAGGATCTGATCCGTGATGAAAAGCAAAGTGGTTGGAACGAAATCTACCATGAAAATTACACGACTAATAAAAAATAAACTGTCCAGGTACTGAACTTGGACATAGCAATAAACATAGGTAACAGTTATACATTTTGTAACAATTCCAAATTGAGAGAAACCAAAATAATCAAGAAACTTAAGTTAAGCTGTTGAAAATGTAAGGTAAATTGTTAAACGTAATATCGTTTAAAACATAGTAGGGATGATCAGTGTTAAATTTCACCGCTTTGTTAATTTCCATCATTTCTAAGAGATTTAAACGTAAACCTTTTTTCACAAACATGTAAAATCTCAAAGTCTAAATTCTGGTTAGTATTATGGTTTTCAAGAATACGGAATTCTTGAAAACCATAATACTAAGCAGAATTTAGACTTTGAGAGTCACGGCGACTAGCGAATGCAGATTTAAAATTGATGTTCGGATCTGAAGTAATAAGGTTATTTTTAATAATCTTTTTATGTTCATGAACTTAATATTATTCATTATACAAGTTCCGGTTTTAGAAAAAGCATTTATTGCAATAGATGGAGTAGCCGCTTTCAAGTATGTTTTTCCAAATATTGTTGCCTTTTGAATGTGTGTGAGTGGTCTCCTAGGATTCTGTTTAAGCCATAACTGAACTTCCTGCTCGTAATATACTTGACCAAAAAATCCTATATCCGAGGGCTATGATTTGTGCGTGCAGTAGGCAGGAAAACAGAATAATACAATTCCGTTGTTTTTGGCAAATTCTAAAACCTCAAAAGACTTGGGGCTGCTGTGGCCACCCAACATGAACAACACTTTGTTGTTCTTGCTTGGTTTCACAAAACGCACGGAATGTTTCAATCACTTTAAAAAGATTTCACCCAACATCCATCCATTGTCTTGGCAGAAGGCGACACTACCAGGTGGTGAATTGTCCATTAATTCATTCTTGAATCTTTTAGGAGGGAAATTGAATGCACAAACGCACCAATTGCATTCATGCTGCATGCAATAGTTAAATGCACTACTTATAACACCCACTTGTTTACGACCTTTTGTTGCAATTATTTTTGACGGCCTGGTCTGCACAGTGGATTTCCCGATTCGTCGACATCATATATGTTCTCTGCTGATAATGGGCCTTCTTTCCTCACTTTGGCTAAGCATTCGAAATAGTTGGCAATATTCGGTTTATTGAAAGCCTGTGCCCTGGCAATGGACGTATTTTCAGGAGTCCTTACGGATATGTTCGGGTTTCTCTTTAAAACTCCTCTGACCCACTTCCAACCTGCCATATCAGATTTTCTACAAAATTTATGTGGAATATTCAGTGTCTCTGTAATTTGGAAAGCTAGGGGTCTCACGTCCTTTATAGTTAAACCGAAGAAACGTGTCTCAGTTGCATTATATGAGCAACTAAATCTGCTTCCGGTTGATTTGGAAATGTTGGTTTACATCCACATAGATATTCCTTCTTACTTCCTTTTTCATTTTGAAATCGTCGGCGTAAGGTTGTTGATGGCACATCATATGTTTTGGCAGCAAGCTTCCAACCCATGCTCTTTTCTTTTACGGCTTTTAACGCATTCTTCATACTTTTCTCCGTCCACGTCTTACGCGTTTTCTTATTACCCATTCTGTAATAATAATAATAAGAAAACGCAAGCAAGTAGAGATCCACAATGGAAAATGATGTGTTCCAATGATGGCATCCTATACTGTCAAATGTTTTTTAATATATTTATTATAACTTTAATACAAAATAAAATGTACACCTCTGATACGAACACGTCTAATCAACTACTACATTTTTTAACCAGTGCTGCCACACACTAAATCTAGGTAGTTATGTTACATCTTCCTCTTTCACTGACAAACAAAATCCTTAAACCTAGTAGGTGGAGTGATGCGCCTGCCACTACGAGTTGCTGATTGAGTTCGCTCAGGTTGAACATCACCCTCATTATGTTCTACATTTAAATTAGATTCAGTTACATTAAAATTGTTGGAATCAGGTACATCATTTACATTAGTTTCAGTTACCTTCAATTGTTCGGAGCCAGCTAAATCTGTTATTTTACCATCAAACTTGAATTCATTTTGTATTTTTCGTAAATGTAAGAAATTTCTACGTAAAATTTCACCTTTAGTGTCTTGTATGTTATATGACCTTGGTGCATGATGTTTCTCTAACACCTTAGCAGGCTCCCATATCTCTATTTAACAGTACATTATCACCCTCCTTAAATTCATTCTTATTTTTCGAGTGCCTATCATAATACATTTTATATTTTTATTGTCTATTATGTACCAATTACTGAGCATTATTACAATTTTGAGGTTTCAACAATTTACTGTGTATTGAAATCTTAGTTCTTGTCCTTCTACTCATTAAAATTTGTGCAGGCGAAAAATGTAATCCAGCCAGTGGAAAATTTCTAAATTCCAATAATGCCAAAGCTAACTCTTTATTATCTTCTTTACATTTTTTTAACATGTTTTTAGCTGTCTGGACCGCCCTTTATGCCTGTCCATTACTACGTGGATATCTAGGAGAACTAGTGATAAACTCAAAATTCCATTTCTTTGCAAATTCTGTGCACTCAAGTGACTTAAATGGATTGTTGTCTGCAATTATTTCTTTTGGAACATCATGTGTCGCAAAAAGTATCTTGAGCTTAGCAATAATTTCCCTAGAGGTTTTAGACTTCAGAGGAATGATCTCAAGCCATTTTGACAGATAATCTTGAACTACAAGATAATTTTTCCCTTGAAATTCACATATCTCAGTGGCTAGTTTATTGAACGGTAAATTAGGAATAGTATGACTAATTAACGGCTCTTTAACATTAGCTGCACGATACTTTTCACATACTACACATCTTACTATCGTGTTTTCTATATCTACATTGAGTCCAGGCCAATAAATTATTTGCCTGGCTCGCGCTCTAGTTTTTTCCAACCCAAAGTGGGATTCATGAAGAAGATTTAACATGTACAATCGTAATGAGCTAGGTACGACAATGCGATTATTCAGAAATACTAGATCATCTTCAACAGTAATATCTCCTTGAAACTTAAAGTAATATTGAGCCATTGGTGTAAGACTTTCTATTCTCTTAGGCCAACCTTCACGATGATACCTCATGATTTGACTTAACACCGGATCATCTCTAGTTTCTTTAATAAATTCTTTTTTCTTACTCTCAGAAATGTTTAAATTTGCACTAACACTGTGTACTACATCATGTATCCAGCCCAATTCTTTTGACTGTTCACTTTTAAATGACCTAGAGAGCAAATCCGCTACATACATGTACTTTCCCGGTAAATATTTAACGTTCAAATTATATTTTAAAAGTCTAAGTTTCATTCTTTGTAGCCTAGCTACTATTTGAAATATTCTTTCTCATAATTCCGAGTATAGGTTTATGATCAGTTATAACATTGACTGGTCTACCATAAATAAAATTATGAAATTTCATTGTTGCAAACACTATTCCCAAAAATTCTTTTTCTATCATAGCATAGTTCATTTCTGCACTATTTAGGGCTCTAGACGCATAATATATAGGCTTCCCTTCTTGCATTAAGCAGCAACCTAAACCACTTTGAGATGCATCACTTTGTATTGTGATTTCCTTTCTACAATCAAATGTACCCAATACAGGTGCGTTCATTATTTTATTTTTAATTGTATTCAGTGCTTCTGTATGCTGTGGAAACCACTGAAATAAGACATTTTCTTTCAACGATTCACGCAGAAGGCTAGTTAATTCTGAGAGGTTCGGTATATATTTTCGGAGATAGTTAATCATACCCACTATGCGCTGTAGTTCCTTTTTGTCTTTTGGATTTTCAAGTGCTACTATGGCTTCAACCCTATCACCATCGGCTTTAATTCCCTCGCTAGAGAAAACATGCCCCAAATATTTAACTTCGGCAATTCTATATTGTAGTTTTGTTTTGTAAAATTTGACACATATCTCCTCGATCTAAAACAGTTTTTAAAATTTTATCGTGCTGTTCAATCCGCAGCAATTAGGAGATCATCGAAATATATTGTGACCCCTTCAATGTCCCCAAAATTTTTAGTATTCATTTTCTGAAATAATTCCGGAGCTACACTTAACCCAAACGGTAATCTGTTAAACTTGAAATTTCCAAATGGAGTACTAAAGGTACAAAGTTTTGAAGATTCTGCTTCAAGTTCTATGTGCCAGAACCCATCCTTTAAATCAAGTACAGTGTAAACTTTTTTATTACAAAGTTTAGCACTAATTTCTTCCAATGTAGGTATTAATACATTTTCTTTTTGAATAACACTATTCAATTCCTGTGGATCTAGACATAATCTCAAAGATTTACCACGCTTTTCTACTACAACCAGATTGCTAACCCATTCTACTGGACCGTCCACCTTACAAATTACCCCCTTACTTTCTAGGTTATCTAACTTATCTTTTAGTCTATTGTTTAAAGCAAACGGAACTCTCCTGGGCGGTCTTACTACAGGTTTAGCATTCTTTTCGAGAACTATTTCATATTTTTCTTGAAATTTACCCAATCCCTCAAAAACTTCATGGTTACAACTTATAAATTTATTTTTGTCAGTCATCGTAGATACTTAAGAAACTTTCTTAATTAAATTTAGTTTAAGACAAGTGTCTAACCCTAAAATTGGTTTGGTTTTGTTAGAGACAATTATAAAATCAACATATATTTCAATATTTCCATGTCGGCATTTCAAATTAACAATACCAACTGGATCAAGTTTAAAACCACCATATGCTTCTAGTCTAATATTAGTTGTTCTAATATTAAATTGCTCATTAACATTCTTAAACATGCATTTCGGAATTATATTCACCTCAGCACCTGAATCTAGTTTGAATTCCATCGACCGATCCTCTACTAGTATTTTTTCGTACCACCTGGTACGACAACCTTGTCGTTACCAAATCAGCAGCATGCGCCTTTTTAGCTTCCAACACGTTAATGTTAAATTCTTCTTCTGATGTATCCTCTTCACCTTGTACTTCCCTCACTGCCTTGACTCTGCAAGACACTGCGAAATGATTGAAAGCACCGCATTTGGTGCATTTCCTCCCATATGCTGCACACGCTCTAGGTTCGTGCCATGTTTGACACCTGAAACACTTAAACTTGTTGTTCCTCACGACTTTCCTATCTTGATACCCTTCGGTGGAACTTCTCGATCCGTTGCCGACATCTTATGTTTGTTGTTTGTTACCAGCATACTTAACTGCGTCTACCATTTTGTCCTGTAGATTTGTTACCTGCGCCTTTGATACTTCAGCAGCTCTACAATGCTCAATAGTTTTTTGTAACGTCAAGTCTTCGATACGCAGCAGCCTTTCTTGTAGACCCAAATCTTGAATGCCGAGTACTATCCTGTCCCTTATCATCTGTTCACTTAGGCACACATGTTTGACTGAGTTTCTTTATATCCGTTACGAATTGTTCAACCGGTTCTCCCTCTTTTTGATCTCGTTTGTAAAACAGAAATCGTTCATACACCACATTCTTTTTTGGGTTAGAATAAGTTTCAAATGCTGAAACTACTTTATCAATATCTTTTTTATCTGCATCAGGTAAAGTGAATGTATTAAATAATTATTCAACACCCTCTTCACCAACCAAGTTTAGAAATATTGCTACCTTTGTGGACGAATCCTTGCTGTCCTTGCCCGTAGCTTTCATAAAGATGTCATAACTTTGTTTAAATTTTCGCCAGTTCACACTAACATTTCCATCAAGATTTAAGAACTTTGGAGTGTTAAACCCTTCCATTGTTCAGGCTTAAAATTTTTTATGCACGATTCCCGGTTTTTCTTTTTAATTCTAACCTCACTTTCTGCCACATGTACCAACTGGACCTCGCTTAGCGCCTAATGGTTTTATTCTATTATTACTTGTTTAGAGTATTGTTCGTCCGTGACTGCGCCATGTCAAATGTTTATTAATATATTTATTATAACTTTAACCCTTATGATGCCATACGGAGTACCCGGGTACTATTTCGTCTTTACAGTCACATAACTATTTTTTTATTCAACCTTTTATTTTGAGTTTTCCTGACATCTCACACAAAATAGTTTTACCCATGAAAAACATATTTTCAGTCAAAATAGTGGGAGCAAAGATTTTATTTTTACCATTTTATAAAGTGCACCTTGTGTCTCCCGTATGGAGTATCCCGGTACTACATAATGCGTGAGTTACAGAAAGCATTCAAAAGTAAGTAAAGATAAAAAAGTAAATAATGACTCATGATTTTGGGATAAACACGTCGTATCTTCATTCCACACATTTTCTGCATACAGTAGGAAATGGGTTGGTGTGTTCGTCGCACACTGGGTTCTTGCATTTATAGCAGCTCTTGCGCGTTCTCCTTTTCCTCTTTTCATCCGCGGTGTTACACATGATGCAGTAACCAGTGAATTTCAGGCGCCCGGTCTTGTCACGTTCCTTGACGGGGGTTGATGCTGGTAGTGGGTTATGTACGGTCGCTATTTTTACGCCAAGAATATTTTCCATGGCGGTTTTCACGAAATAAAACCGCGTGACTAGCGGTTCCTTACTTCTTTTTATTAGGGAGGGTAGGCAGAGATCTCTTCCTAGATTTTTTAGAAATAATCTACGACGATCAGTTTTACAGGCAATTTGTGGATTGTTTTCAGTATAAATGATGTGCGCTGCCAAACAAGCAATATCCAAAATGTTATAGAAAAAGGCCAGTGGCCAGCGATTTGTTCTTCTCTTAGTCGTGTATTGCGTTACCATTTGATCCATTTGATCAACTCCGGCTTTGGTAGAATTATAGTACAGAATTATTTCAGGTTTCTTGGCGTTAGCCGTGTCATCTATTTCTGAAGTTGTGTGCGTACTCGAAAGCAACACAACAGCTTTGTTCTTCCTCGGTACATGGGAACATAAAGTTCCTTCATCACGAAAAGCAAAAAGGCTTGAAAATACTTCTCTGTGCTTCGATGGTAGCAATTCTTTTGGGATGTAGGGTTTGTTTTTCCTCAATGTTCCAACTAAAGTGAGCCCCTGTTCTTTGAGGCAGTTTACCAAGGTGAGTGAGGTAAAGAAATTGTCGGTAGTGATGTTTCTTCCGGAACCTTTGTAATACTGACATAGATTCATTACCACTCTCTCTCTCCAACATTGACTTGGCGTGCTTCTCCTTGTTCTTTACCTGTAAAGACAAACGCTTTCATTTTTGAAATGGAACGAGGGAAAGTTTGTTTATTACCTGTGTAAATTATTCCTTGTAATGGGTAACCCGTTTTGGAATCAGCTAGCCAAAAAACTTTAATACCGTACTTCGCTGGTTTCGATGGGATGTATTGAGTAAATTTCGTTCTACCCCTGTACGGAAAGAGCTGTTCATCGACGGTTAGATTTTCATATGGCTTGAAGTGACGACGTAGGTTATGATTTAGCATTATCCGTATGTCTCTTATTGGGGCTGCCTTGTCCCTTGCTTGTCGCTCCGCCCGTGTATGCAAGTTATTAAAGCGGATGTATTTCTGTAGGTCTTGGAATCTTGCCCGGCTAAGACTTGCTCTGTAGATCGGTAACGCATCGTTCTTCCATAACTCGTTTACGTGTTCCGTGTTAGAATGGTGAACACCTGCGGAGACCAATATTCCCAGAAAGGCGTTAAATTCATCAAGTGTAATAGCTTTCCACCGTTTCTGTCTATCGGGATGGGTTTCATTATGTTCATTGATGCATTGGTTTGCTTTGCGATTTGTTTCTCTGATTATAATGAGCTTCATTTCATCCGTAAATATCAAGTTCAAGATAGCTATACGTGTCAATAAGTTGCTACTTCGATGTGGTCCGCCTGAGAATACATTATGTATATGGTAATATATTGTACGATGAAATGAAATAGGTGTGTCGTTTTTACCTGATTCGCGTATGATATTGTATGAACGTGTTTGTGATGTTGGCAATGGAGACTTTTTCCAAATTGTTTGATCGCGGGCGGTAAATTTTCCAGGAGTTCCACATTCCGTGAAAGTATGGAAGTCATCTTGGCCATCTTCATCCTCACTTATTTCGTCATCGCACTCTGATTGAACTTCAATTGCATCTGCCATTCGGTCAATTTCAGCTAGATCTTCCACATCGGAGTCCTCGGCGTTTGGTGGTAGCCAATCAGCATCGGCCTCGTTGGCATCACCATCTGCGAAAGGATCTGGTTCTTCGTCGGAATAATCTTCATATAGACACATTAGTTGCTCTTCGGTCAAACTAACTAACAAATACATATAAAATAAATATGTACATATTAGATGATTTGAGTACATAACACATAAGTAGGCGAACATAAACACCGATCTAATCGAATATTTCCCTTGGAGTCTAAAGGTAATGAGTCCTTTACCGACCTGCAACGTGTAGAGAAAACCCAAAAAACAGCTAATATGGTCATATGGTAATATGGTATGCAGCACATATAATAATTAAAATTATCACTAAACTTACCGTTGTAATTGAGCAACTGAAGTACCAAAGCCACTCGGTCCAGCCACCGGTTCGTTTCGATTCACTTCCATTTTTGTTGAAGCACACACACACAAATCGACTGCACTCTAGCTCGTAAATAAAGCAACTGACGCCCTGAGTTTCACAATTTTATCATTCTAATTCATGAAATTTGAGAACAAAACATAAACAAACAATAAAAAATGAGCTATAGCCCACGAAAACAAATGTACGCAGCGATATGCTATGAAAACGATGCATTAAAATGAATGTTAAATGCCATATAGAGGTAGTACCCGGGTACTCCGTATAGGAGATAGAAGGTGTAAATTTTTACGGTATCATAAGGGTTAATACAAAATAAAATGTACACCTCTGATACGAACACATCTAATCAACTCTACATTTTTTTAAGCAGTGCTGCCACACACTAAATCTAGGTAGTTATGTTACATATACCATCATAAGCAATCACTTTGTGTGCCATCATTGGACTAAAACCATAAAAAAAGAATAATCAAGTACAACTCTGGTATCTTACCTAACCTCAACAATTTAAATGCAGAAGCATGAGTATAATGCATGCCTTAAAGTGAGGTATAAATACTACCACTTCAAATTTACAACTTAGTTCACAATATAATTATTAATAAAACGCTATCCATGTATCAGGACTTACCAAAATTTATTTATACATAGCTTTTACTTTAAAAACAGCCCAATCTTCTGGAAATGTTGTGTAATAGGTTTTGTTGCATTTTTTTTTGCCAGAATCAGTTCTAGGTGTCCAAAGGAGGTAACCAAAGGAATAACCAATGGCATCGTGGAATAATATTCCCCGATATATCAGTTATTGTATCTAGTTGTTATGTCTTAACTCGATCAACTGCAGATCTAGACTGTTTATTCATAGTGGGTTATAATACAGAGTAGCTTAATAATCTAGGCAACACACTTACAAGCTAACAACATTACATCTAACACTAGCGGTTACAATAACATACCGCAGTCTGATAAAATAGTCCATTCTTCTGCATCTAAGAACTGAGGTGCTCGCGGGAGGATTGTGATAGTGATTGACAGATAATCTTTTATTTCTGTCAATCTCTAGAGCATAAATAGAGTGGAGTTTCATCTAGTGTGGACGTCTTGTTTTATTTTAAGCACTGTTAGGCCCATCAGTTGTTGGCATTTTACTAATTCGTTAGTGTCTAAGGCTGTTTAAAATACTCTACTAATTCTTTGCATTTTTTCAGCACACGTGTAAGCTCCTCATTGTCTGTTGATTTCAGACAGTCATTTTTAACTATTAAATTTAATGTATGCGCAATACAAGGGTGGTGATGCTTACGCAAATGTTCAGTTATTGCCTTTTTCATGTTTGCTGCATTTTCCGAAATAACCGTTACAATTTTATTTTCAATATGCCATTCCTTTTAAATTTTCATTACAGGCTCAGAAATGTTTAGAGCCGTGTGATGAGATTCTTGAATTTCGCGGGTGACAAGCACGGTAGCATATATTTTCATATTATGAATAAAATGGCTTACAACAGTTACATAGGTAGCTTGACTATCGGAAGTCCGTAAATCGGTACTAATGGCAACGTAATCAAGTGAATCGAACATTACTTTTATTTTTGAAACAATTTCATCGTATAATTATGGTATCAGTTTGTTCTTTAAAACTTTTCTTGAAGGGGGTATGTAAAGCGGGTTTAAACTTCTACCATATTCCAAAAATCCACTGTTTTCTATTTTCTACCGTAGACAAAGGTTGGTAATCTGTAGCTGTCATTTTAATGAGCTTTTTGTTAATACTATTTTTCTGCGCTTCAAATAAATTATTTTTGTTGCAACCATAAAGTCTTAACCCTTCACAACACGCACCATATTTTGTAGCACGAGCGCACGCACCGATCTGAGAGACCAATTTGTTTAAATAAATGACGTATATGACTTTATTACCAAGGGGGTGGAGAAAACTATTAAACGGTTTATAGTCGAGTACTACTCCAATGTAAAACGCAAAAAAATTGACAACTAACCTGTTGTGTACTCAAAGACGACTCAGGTTTGACTCCTCTTTATTCACATTTACATCTACATCATAAGCTATAACATAACTTTTATTTGGATGTTTTATATATTTTGTTATCAATTCAATAACAGAAAACATTAAAAGAGAGAAAATAAAAATCAAATAATCATATTAATGCAAAAAAAAACTTAATAGTAGTAATGTGGTAAAGGTAATGTTATCAAGAGAACAAAAAATGTTAACAATAGTGCCTCTATAAACCCAAAAAAAATTCAAGAACTATCAACTACTTATTGTTGTCCCACGAGGCTGCAGTCCTGGCAAGTTGGACGAATGTGCTCTAAACACAAGCATTTCTTACAAACGCAACAGAAGTACTTTGTTTTTCTATTTTTCTTGTGGTCACATAAATAGCATCTCCCTTGTTGCCCATCAATTCTAGGTTCTAGTTCTGCTTCACCGTGTATTCCACATACTTCTCGAAGGCGATTTTTTAAGTTTTTGGGAGTCGCTGCCCATGTTATACGTAATTTCTGGTAATCATACGCCAGTGCCATGTAAAGTTTTTGATTGAAATCTCTACGAATCATATTAGATGTCTGAAAACGATTTGCTGTGTATATGATGAACGAATTTATAGCTGCCACATTCATCATAGAATAGAATATGACCATAGGCCATCTTCTAGAGTTTCTGGCACAATTATATTGTGAACACAGCTTGTCTACAACATCAACTCCCCCTTTCGTTAAATTGTATAGTTCAATCATCTCAGGTTTGTTGCTGTTTCGATTGATGTTGTCGTTGTCTTGGTGCATTGTTGAAATTAGCAGTACGTTTTTCTTCTTCGGTACGTACGAAACCAATGTACGATCGTGCTCGAAAGCAAACATGCTAGAACCAACAGAACGATTCAAATCTTGTACTAACTCCTTAGATAATTCGCATTTATTTTTACGAATTGTGCCGAGAAGAGTAAGTTTCTTGGATTTTAGACTGTCAGCTAGAGGCATACTCGTAAACCAATTGTCCGTGGTGACATTACGATTTGACCTACTTATGTGTTCGCATAAACGTTCCACAACACATTTGACACTATTATCTTGTTTATAAGGTTCATCTGGTTGAAGTCCAACGTAAACTTCCATGGCACTGGTATAAAATGTCTTGGCAGCACAAGCAGCAAAAATCTTTAGGCCGTATTTATTGGGTTTGCTGGGGATGTACTGCCTGAAACTGCATTTCCCCTGAAAGCTTCTAACTTTTCATCAACCGTTATAAATTCGGAATGACTGTAGACCTTCTTACAGTTTTGGACAAGTAAATCGAATACATTTCTTATGGGAGCGAGCTTATCGAGTGCCTTTCTTTCATCCCTAGATTCAATTTCATCAAATCTTATGCATAATAGCAGAAATTTAAATCGATGTATGCTCATGGTCAGTCTAAATGCCTATACCAGTACCATCTACTTTCCATAAATCACTGATATTTAGACGATTGGCATGACGAACACCAGCCAGATATATAGACCAAGTAGCACTTTGCTTTGATTTCAGCTGCATTTATAGGATTTGCATCTCTCTCTCGCTAATAGTGACCCGACACTGATTTTATTTATATGTTCGTACATGTACAATAATATCTAGCATATTATTGCCAAAAAAATAATTCCATATATATAAAATGTTTATAATGTTTTGTTGCCGTGTTCGGACCTTCCTTGATCCGCAATGCTTGCGCCATTTACTGGTGCCGTCGTTTCCCATGTATAAAAGCTTACAACTCTTGTTCTGACTCGGAATCGTCACTTCTGGTTTCAAGTACATCGACTTCCCCATCCTCTTCTTCGTCGTCTTACTCTGGATTGCTAGGGACCTCCTCCTAAAGCCTTTGAAGATTAAGTTAATAATCAGCAATTGACAAGTGCTGTAGGCTGCTTGAATAAAATAAAATAAATAACGAAATAAATAAATATAGTCGCTAATTCCTACCTTTTATAGGAAAATTTCGGTTATGAAAAGAGCAACACGAGCACACGCACCGGTCTTACAGACCGTAATATTATGCAAACATTTAGCGCTTACTTACTTCAACTAGCACTCTTGCACAACTGAAGAGGATAATGCCACCGAAAGGCACTGTGAGGTACAGCAACGCCTCCGATAGGAATACCGCAATATTTAAAAAATTTATAGTTGATGGTCCCTGAGACCGGATGCGTGTTCTGGAAGGTTAACTGGCGCTATCGTTTTGGTAAAATTAGCAATACCAACCCTTTCTCTGCACTACAACCAGAGCCAGATGAAGAGGATTCTGATAACGTGCCTCTTTTATTTGGTTCCATATCGAATAAATAACTCTTTATTAATTAAACTTTCTTCAAATAGGAGCGTACATTGTTCTGCATGTCAGTACATTCTTGACAGCTTAACTGTGTCTGCTCAGCGTCTCCGCTGCCGCCAACGGGCTTATAACCTACTATAACAGTGCCAGTTGTAGTTTGATTAACAGACCTACCATAATCAGATGCTAAACTTGATGCTGGAGTTATTGAAGTTGAACTATTACCGATATTTTCTGGTGCTGAGCTATGGTCGTTATTGTCGCGTTCGCGCTCGCTTTGTAGTACTAACAAAATATTTAGGTTGTTTGTTGAAATTGCTGTGTGACAAGGCGCATTGTCATGATGCAACACCCACTTGTTCTTGATGTTTGGTCTCACACGCATGACCCTTTTTCGGAGTTTTTTAAGAACCTCTCTGTAAAAGTGTTGATTAACCATTTGGCCTTGAGGCACAAACTCTTTGTGAACTCCCGCGTCCCCAGTGTTGCCAGATCGAGCGCTACGCTACCGGTTTCATTACTAAATTTACAAACCTCGTACACTTCCTATATAGGCTACCACTTTCGAATCCAAAATGACTGGCATAACCTTTAATCTACCTTACGTTCTATTCTTACGTTCTTACTATTTCATAAAACAGTTCGGAAAATAATTCTTCTATTCCTTTTCGAGGTTCAGGCATAGGCGTTAGAATCTCTCGGATATGCTCAGAACATTTCTTTATTATGTTAATTTCACTTTTGGGCAGAGCCAAAAGTGACAAAGCGTTAGATCAGGTGAATACGGCGGACACGGCCACAAAATCTCTTTATCGCTTAAGGACTGAAGGATGAGAAGGAAAGTGCATTGTACTCTCTTTATGTTTGAATGCGCTGTTATAATTTCTTGGGAAAAACCAAATAAGATTTTCAAATTATACTTGTACTTGAAGGACGATCTCGTCTTTGTTCGTCCGCAACTGATTCCTAACCATTCCTAAATCGCTCAAACCATTTATGAATAGTCTTTAAGGCTAAAAGCCCCATCTCTACAAGCATTTCATAATTGGCGAGATTTTTTAGGTAGTTAAATGGCGTGTGAGTCATATATTACGAATTGGGGCAGAGAAAAAACCGTTAATAGATGGCAACGATTAATTTGTGATGGCTCTGAACACAGACTAGCTAGCCATATGTAATAATATTTAAATATATAGTTACTGCGGGACTCTTGCTGGCCTCGTTGTTTTACTGTTGTCGGTTGTGTTTCTGTCAGAACAACTGTGAGTAGCGCCAAGAGTATTCAACCAGTTAAAACATAAAAGAACCGCAAGCTTACTATAAGGTTATGTGTAGGACGTCACGTAGCTACCATTGCCATAGTATACTTACAGTGAGGTTATGTTTTTGGCAATTTTTCTTCTAGAAAAATAAACAACATAATTGCAAAAATTAATATCAATTGTAAGAAATTCCTAGTTGAATCTGGCGGCAACGCTTACGAACACGCAGTAGTTCACTTGAAATAAGTGTAGGTTTTTCTACTTTTTCTACCTGAGCTTCAAAACGGACTATGCTTATAGTAGCCGCCACGAGTGTTGAAGCTTACCCGCCTAGCGCTTTACTTAAGAAAACAACTGCAAACTCTATACCCTTCGCACTCATTCAAGTAGGGGAAATGTGCCTATGATGGACTCCTTAAGGAAATTGTCTTTTCCTTTTATCAGAAATTCCTCCAAGACGGATTCATCTTCATCAGAACCGTCATTTTCAACGACAAGCTGCCGTTTTACTGCCCTGCCTTGTTATTTTCTCATCTTCGCTTCCTTTTCAATTACTTTCTGTTTAAGTTCATGAATTTTTGGTGTTGAATAAAATGGCCCGTTTTTCCACGTCTTCTGCCTTTTCTTTTATCAGGGGGAGGTAAAATTTCTTTCGCCGAAATGTCGAGAACTGACGATGAAGACGAGTTAAGACCAGATGTAGATTGGTTTTGAATGTCTAATTCCATTTGGTTTTCGATGATATCGCCTTGAGCCTCGGGAATCTGCTTATCCGTTGCTAAAGCTGGTGCAAACTCCCAGTCCTCAAAGATATGAGGATTGAAAGGATGGATGCCGGTCTTTTTGAATTAATTTATTGCATTTGATGGTACAGCACTCTTCAAATAAGCTTGATCCCAAGCTTTTTTGTTCTTTGCCATAATCTCAATTTTTGCCCGGCAATTAACATGCAACAGTTCCTTCAAACTGCAGTAACAAAAGCAGATTCTAGCTGAGAGTAAAACAAAAGTTACCCAACATCATGCCAAGCTACTTTCGAACCTAACCAATATGACGGTAGTGTATTATGCGCGGTAAATTTGAAAATGCAGCTAGTAGTCCATCATTGGCGGGGCTCCATCATAGGCACATTTCCCCTACCCATCGGGGCCAATTTTCTCCACGTTGTGCGTCTGAAAAGATTATAAAAGTAAATCCGCAGTCGGGTCCCGCTACTCTTGCTGACGGAGCTAGAAGATCTTCAGGACTTAAACGTCAGCGGTTTAAAAAATGTTTGCACTTTTTATCGTAACTACAACAATTAATGTAGTCGCTGGAAAGAGAAGAATGAGTTTAAAGAATTTTGAGGTTTTAAAATATTACATACTTGTTTATTTGCAAATATTAAATAAAATAGAGGTTTACAAAAAACAACTACAACAACCTAAGTAATGCAGTATTAAAACAATTTAATTACAAATGTAATCAAAATTGTCACTTTCACTGTCTGAATCCTGATTAACATTAATAATTATAGGATCTATTTCGTCCCTTACAATTGCACGTTCCCAGCCTTATTTGATAATATCTTGTGTATGTCGTACTGTATTCGCCCACGTATCACTCGACGCTTGGTTAATAGATTCTTGCCACATCTTCAATACATATTCCTCCCCGAATCCATCCCTACCTATATGCTTGTCATAATATTCTTTGCAGATACCCCAAATGTTTTCAATTGCATTAAAATGGCAATGATACGGCGGCAACCTCAAAATCTGGAGCTCGTGCTGTTGAATCAATTCGTCTACAAAATATCGTTTTGGTCGTCTATTGCGCATTGCCAATTCCAATAATTCATTTTTTAGACAATATTGTTTATACGTAACCATTGTTTTATTGCATCTTTCGTCCAATTTGATGTTGGTTGTGGCTCCATTACTCGACTATGGTAAGATACATTATCTAAAACGATTAAAGAGGGTTCTGGTAGATTCGGCAGTAGCTGTTCCTGTAACCATTTTTCAAACTTATCTGAATTCATGTTGTCGTGGTAATCAGCACTTTGTGATTTCGACGAAAAAATTAAACCAGCCCCTTCAATAAGTTCCGATTCCTTGCCAGCATGGAGCACAATATATCTTTTTCCCTCGGAAGCAGAATGTGGATTTTTCACACTTTTTACACTTTCGTCTTGCCACGACCTCTTCTTTAAGCCTCTAGCAAAAATCCAGGTTTCATAAGTAAAAACCACTTGCAAGGGGGCTATGGACTCTATATTTCGCATGTAGGTCCTTAAAAATGCAGTTCGCATACAAGCTACGCACATAAAGCCCTTCGATTATCGTCTTTTCTATACTTAAAGCCAATACATTTTAGAAGACGCCGTAAGCTTATTTGCGACGTTTCTAATTGAGCCTTTTCTTTTAATTCATTTTGGAGCGATTCGATTGTCACCGGTTTTCTCTCCGCATATAAATGATACACCCCATCACGCACTTCCGCTTTGGTTGAGTCTGGGAGATCTTCAGTTTTGATTTTAGAACGAGACCTCTTAATCGTACTAGTTAAAGGTAGTCCACCGTTTTCATTTTTAACAATTCTCTGGACGGTACTTCTGCTAATCTTGAGTGCATCAGCAATCCGTTGTTGCACTGCGGAGATGTTAATTAATGGACCCATGTTATCTTTCTCTCGCTCGAAATATTATATAAGATTTAACACAAACCGTTGGCAATGTTCTTTTAAAACTTTTCCTGGCATTTCTTCACTAACTAAAAAATTTCAGAAGGCCTAAATATGGCTTCTTTGCACCACCGAATTCAAAGAGAAAATGGGAACGTATTCTAGAATTACACCATTTTAATACTATTATAAACGTAATCCTCCACTAATTACCCATTACGCCGCATAGCAATCAATTTTCACATTTTCAGCCGATTATAACAGTATTTGCGCAGCATTGTTAATCACTAAGCATTTGTAGAAATAAGTAAACAAATAATTATAAAATGGAAAATGATGCAAACATTCTATAATTAATTGAAGGTACCTCACTAAATAGCTTGTGCTATTTAACAGAATATTTTGTAAAAAAAAAGACTATTGCAGACATTGTTTACGCTTTAATAATAATGGAATACTATAAGTGTTATTTCATTATCAAAGTGTAAACAATGTCTGCAATAGTCTTTTTTTAATTAATTCATGAAAACAGCGGTTGAAATACTAAAGTGGTCGGAAACTAAATGTTTTGAGACTGCTGACCAACCCATACAGTTCTGCTTTAAGTCGCTAGGCTCTAACACTCATGGCGGGAACTATATGAACTTCTCCCTTTTAGAAAGGTTCATTTTAAGGTCGTAGCGACACAGGTATTACAAATCCAGCCCTGTTATGTTAAGGAAAAGGGCAACTACTAACGTTGGCATTTGGGTTTTCTAATTAAAACTCCTTAGTACCGAATTATTTTGGCTAATGACAGTAGTACGAACGTGGTTTCTAAACCTATATATATAATTTCAGTAATATATGCCGAAACAGTTGTTTCACCGCCACCTCGTTGTAGTTTCACCTTTATAAAGTTATATGCAGCCGCTTGATCAATTCGGTATCAACTTCCGCTTTTTTTTTCACTTTAGGTTCTTCCGTTTTATGCCATCTGTTTTCTAGCTCTCTTTCTGCCGCTCTTTAGTCGACCGGGTTTTATTGAAATATTTACTGAAACTGGAATTTGATTAATTAATACACTCTGCTTACTCCATTAATAAGGATTTAAATTTTATATGTTTATATTTTTTAGGTTTTTGTCTATTCCCAGTGAAATATTAAAATATTGCTTTATGACTGTGTTTATTAATAAATACTAATACGTTTTTCCCGGGGCCTCGGTGAAGTAGTGCGGATACGCACTGCCACTCGAGGTCAAGTTAAATTCGGTCCGCTCGGTCGAGGTATCGAATCCCTTCTGAGGCGACCGTATTTCGCTTAGTTAATTTTAGGGTGCATGTTGCATGAATGGTTAGTGTGTAAGGGACACCCGCACCTTCCTGAAGTAATGCGAAAGCGGTTTCCAGGGGGGAACAGTAGTATGAACAAATGAGCAAAAAAATACGTTTTTACTACATTGTAAAGTAGTTTTTGTTATGTTTCATACGTTGTTCCCAACTTCAAAGCTTTGAAACAACTTTTTATGATGGGGCTTTTTCTTGTGCTCTATATTTTGTACATATTATGCCATTTGTTTACAAGGGTATTAATTAACGTTACAATAATACAATTTGTTTTCACGAAATATATACGAAGGTATGAAAGTAATTTGTTAGTTATTCATAAATTTTTTTATGTAGCACAGTTAATAAAACACAGTATAATGATAAAAGCATACAACTCAACTTTTATTACTAAGGCTTACACGAGGTGAATTCATCTGGTTACAACATACATACATTATCAAAAGTGATCACTAAAAATATGTTTTTAGTTACATTTTATTTTCATCAATCTTTCGTTGCCAACTTAACCTAAAATGATTGATTAAACAGATGAACCATTCAACATAAACATTTGCGTGTTGCTGAAATAAGCATATTGAACACTGGAGTTCATATACGTATTTTCTATAATGGTTTGGGAATAAAATATCGCAAACTGATTACCATTATGAATTCACGCTACAAAACGGGTATTCAAGACATACATTTGTTTGTTACGGGAATACAGAACTCATCACAATAAACCAAAAAGTTTATACCAGATGAGGTAATAGCGTGACTTTTTCTAAACTTATTAATTTGAAACTAAGATGTAACCTCTAAATGCGCAACTTTAAGCAATATTTTACCTTAGTTTCTATTTCCGGCTTGGTCGGAACTGATATAAACCTTTTGTTTTTAAATACTACTACCTGCGTTTTTGCAATTATCTTATTTGTCGTAAAATTTTTCACGAAAACAAATCGCTATGGACAACCAAATGACTCTAGCGAGTTCAAACTCGCACTGAAGGCGTATCACATGGTCACCTACCGCCCCTTCCACTCCCGCGTCCCCAGTGTTGCCAGATCGAACGCTAAGCTACCAGTATCATTACTTAATTTACAAACCTCGTATTTTTTAATACTAGATTAAGACTGTAAAACCGCTTTTTTCATATACTGTTATAATTTTACAGCAACCCCCAAACCTCAACTACCACTGGTTAATTATCCTCATCCTGTAAGAGATTTTTTGGATGGTCCCTTAAGACAAAATGAACCACAAGTAGTGTCAGACAATCGATTTTATGACCCATGGAGTAACTTGGATACATCTAATACGGTCATCAAACCCAATCCACCTGTTGAATACCGTAAGTAAATCGTTCTATATGTTATACATTTGTTGTAATAATAAGCAGAATAAAATACCCCTAAATACCCTAGAGAAATGTTAATTAACCTATTAATATTTTAGCTTCGTGGCAGGATTATTCCCAAAGAAACCCAGATGAAAAATACACAAGTGAGTACATCAGTTCATTTTTTATTGATATTTCAACAATTGCATTTAATTCTGATTACAGCTTCGATTATGTTGTTGCAATTATATACTGATTCGTAAAAGAAATTAATTGAACTTTTTTGTGCATCTTTGTTCAATTAACATTTTTATTCCATAACGGACCGTGATTGACTGTGTATGATCATAGTTTAAAAAATATAAGTTTGTCTTAAACTAACTACTAATGTTCTTGTCCCAGCTGTTTAGTTTGTACCAAATTAAATCGTAAATGTTGGAAGTATATTAAACAATTGCATACAACTGTTTTACTCCCTTTTTTCTAAATACACAGTTTTTTTCAGGACCTTATGAGGATAATGGCGTGTTTTATTTTTTGGGTAAGAAGGCAAACATAACATAATAACATTCCATTATTTGTCTGTATTGCTTTCCAGGTGCATTTGGCGTGTTGGTATTAGTTGGTATCCTGATATGCATAATTAACCACTACGCAAAAGGTAGACCAAGAGAAGTACCGATTAATACCATTCCTCTTCCCTATGAATCCGTTAATTCTTCAAATCGCTCTGCAGCTATAGTAAGTTCAAATAATCGACCCCCTACACCTGTAATGATACACAGAGATGAAGCAGACGAAACCGCTACTGTTCTGACATCTCTCATTACACCAGCAAATGTTACTCCGGATATCGACGATAGACAACCTGAAGATTCAGATGTGCCACCTTCCTATGATAATTCCATACTAAATCCAGTTTACAATATGCCAACAGCTCCTCCAGTTGTTAGTTATGATCTGCCACCTTCTTATGATGAAGCTTTGGCTAATTTTGCTATTCATGCAGCCTCTGGCTCTTCTACTGGTATAAACACTTCATTTTTAGCTCTTGATCCTCCTCCTAGTTACTTTTCTCCTTCTGCACCTTCTGAAAGTTCGACGGTTACATTAGATAATGTGATACACGCACCACTGGTGTCCGATAGTGATATGTAGTTGAGTTCTTTATAGAACGTCATTTTAATTAGTGAATTTACAAGAATGTTGTGATCTAGTTTTAATTTACCATTATAAAAATAGTTGTCTTAATTTTAATAACTCGAATTTTTTTATTGCAGAAAATCGAATTTAATTATGTTAGTAAAAGTAGTTGAGTAACTTTGCCTGGTATATTTAAGGAAGCGTGACTTGAAAGTAGTTCTGTGCTGTTTAGTAAAAGTTAAAATTGTAAAGGTTGATTTTACAGGGCATTACATAATACAGTGCAACCTCGATTATCCGGACTAATTAAAACGGCGGTAATCCGGGTAAGTAAATAATTTGGAATACTGAAGCGCAGTGGCGGCTTGTACTAAAGGGCACAAGGGCACGTGCCCACCCAACCACCAAGATAAACACAAAAAGAAATTCGCATGTAATTCAGTGCATTAAATTTCATTATTTTAACGATGGTATCAAATTTTCCTTCCGCACCAAAGGCGCGGCTAACACGCTCAAAACTATGTTCCGGGGAACGCTCTGATTTGTACCTATTTAGAGGATGATTCGGTTGCCTATCGGTTATCTTCGCTATACGCGATATACCAGGCGAATGGGGCACCGAGCACATTGTTCCCGTTTGCAGTCAACGTTTGAATTTGGACTGGAGCGCTGTTTTCGCGCAATCGCGCGTTTGCATTCACAGGCGAAAGTGACGTTTTTTCAATGATGGAAGTTAATTGTGTGCAAAAAGATCGACTGAACGCATTGGCGGTCCTATCAATAGAAAAGAAATTCGTCCAGTCTATCCCGGATTTTGACAACAGAGCCGCCACTGCTGAAGCGAGACAGTTTTTTTTATTGAAAAGAGAAACATTTAATACAAAACAACTAGAAAATAGTACATAAACAAAAATTATTTAAAACAAAAGCATACTTTGAAGTACAAGAACATCATGTAGTGGAATATTTGTTTCTTCTGCCCACTTTATGCACACATTGAAACTTTTAACTGCCTCCTCATTCTTAACAGTCTGGTTTGTATTATTTAACTCTGGACCTTCATTGTCACTATCATAATGTTCGTCTGTAGCATCTCCAGTGGTAACTATTGTGTTTTACAATGAAACAAAATGAGGTGGTGTTTGTACATGAATTTATTAAATACGTTAAGCTGAGCGCAAGGCCCAAATGCAACTGTCGTGTGTACTTACAGCCCCTTTTGACCCAACCCTGGTCAGGTAGTCTTTCTCGGAAGGTTCCTGCTAACATCCATACACCACAATCCTCCCTTTTAAGATTTAAACTAGGACACATACGTAGTAGGTAATACAATAATATACGAACATAAACTTAAAACTTAAAACTATTACAATTATTTTTATGTTCGACTCAATCATAATAGGTTGATCTATGACACTGTTGAGAATCCATAATCTGTCACTTTATTGGACTAGTCCATAATGATAAAGTAATTTGGACTCCTGTCAGTCTCAAATTATTTGAAAATTAAACTTCAAAATAACGATTTATTTTAAACAAGAAATACACAAAACGTAATTTTTTCATTTTAAGAATACAATCATTATAGATATTATATTTTAATCATACTAGATTAATATTAATAACCAATTAATAATTATTTAATCGACGCTTTCTGACACATTTACAAATTTCAAACATCTACGTATCTATGACAACGCAGAAGGCACACTATATAATATTTTCTATTGCAAATTTCACTAAATAAAATATATTTTCCTAGACATTTTTTGAATCGAACATAAAGCTAAGTGTGTTACTCGTACATAATCAGACTTAATTAACTCGTCTTTATTATTGGCCTCGCGCAAGCGCGCTCTGCCAATAAAGTCTTAGATTATGTACTTGTTACATAAATAGCTATTATGTTAGGTACCTTATGCTACATTACTACCAAATCTTTCTGGCGCAGTTCTTGTTCGCTCACTTCTCCGAACTGCATTTGAAGCATTGCACTTTGTGTCTAGTGCTGGTTGGTCTATCCTCAATGCTACCGGCAATTCGCTAGTAGGAATATTGCCTTCAGGGCTATTATCTTGGGTGATCCCTATTCGACGGCGTACGAATTTATCGGTATTGCCATGATCTACTTGCTGCGTATTGTTCAAATGATGCGGTTCATACCTAATGATATGATTGATATGTCTTTTCCAACAACTACTGCTATTATTTATTTTGCAAATATATGTATACGTGCCTAATTTTTCTTTTATCGTTGCTGGAGTCCACGTTTTTTCGTTCACCTTTCGGTAATCCCTAACCATAACAGTATCCCCTACATAAAATTCCTCATTCCGTTTCCCCCCGCAATTTTGTATTACGTGCTTCGTTTTTGGTCGTGTTTTTGATAACTGGTTTTATCAAATCTAAACGAGTTCGTAATTCGCGCCCTTGAAACAGTTTTGATGGCGAAACTCCCGTTGTATTGTGAGGAGTACTACGATACCCTAATAAAAACCTGCAAATTAAAGTATCAGTATCCACATTTTTGTTTGCTTTGTCGGAAAATGCCGCTTTTAACGCATTTTTAAATGTCTTTACTGCATTTTCCGCGGCACCGTTTGTGACGGGGTAGAAAGTAGGCGTAGTTGTATGTTCGATTCCATTTCTACTTAGAAACTCTTAAAATTGCTTGCTAGTTAACTGCGCACCGTTATCTGATACAATTAATTCGAGGATCCCTAAACTTGTAAAGGTAATTCTTAGCTTGTTTATGGTGTTTAACGAACGAGCATTGGCTTTCAAGTCGTGTACCTCTACCCGCTTGCTATAACTATCTAAAATGATTAGGTACACCTTATTATGCAAATCTAGAAAATCAATGTGAGTTCGCTCCCACACCCTTGATGGTTTTTTCCATGGAATTAACGCTGCTTTAGGCGAATCCGCTCTGTTTTTTAAACAAGAAACACACCCCATTGTTATCTTCCCTATTTCTTCATCCATCTTAGGCCACCACATGTATGAACGCGCGACCGCTTTCATACGCACTATGCCTTGATGAGTTACGTGTAATTCCTTCAATAGCTCTACTCTTAATGACTTAGGGATTACAACTCTATATCCCCACATCAAACATCCTTGAATGATAGTTAATTCCTGTTTCCTATGAACATATGGTTTTAAATCGGTTTCCGTTACAAAATTTGGCCATCCTTTACTTACATACTCCATAATTTTGCTTATTAGCGAATCCTTCTTAGATTTTGTCCTTATTTTCTGGCTATTTATTGGCGTTCCTTGCGATTCAATAAAATTTAAATACGAAATTCCCTCTGCTGCTTGATCCCCCCTTCTGGCAATGGTAACCGCGACAAACTATCTGCAACCACGTTTTGTTTGCCTTTGATATATTCAATTCAGTAATTGAATCCCGACAAATAAACTGCCCAACGTTGCAACCTGCTCGCGGCCATCTGCGGAATGCCTTTATTCTCACCAAATAACGCCAATAGCGGGCGGTGATCGGTACGTAAAATAAATTTTTGACCTAATACATAATTTTGAAATTTTTTTACCGCGAAATACAATGCTAAAGCTTCCCTATCTATCACGGAATAATTTTTTTCCGCAGGGGAGTATGTTCGCGAAACGAACCCGACAGGTCGTTCTGTTCCGTCTGGATAACGATGACTCAGCGCAGCCGCGATCCCATTTAAAGATGCATCGCTTGTCAACAAGATAGGTAGTTCTGGGTTAAAATGTACCAATATTTTGTCGGATGCAATTTGTTTTTGTACTAACTCGAAGGCTGTTTTGCATTTAGTGTCCCAAACAAATTCCGCATCTTTCTTCAAAAGTTCATAAAATGGTTTCATTATTTGAGCTAAACCGGGTACGAACTTTGCATAGTAATTTACCATCCCGGCAAAAGCTTGTATTTGAGTTATATTACCAGGGTAAGGAGCCTCTAGAATTGTCCGTACTTTGTCGGTAGATTTTCTAATACCGTCTTTACTTATTATATGCCCTAAGTACACAACTTGGGTTTTGAAGAAATCGCACTTGTCCAATTTTACCCTCAACCCGGTTTCCATAAGCCGTTTGAAAACTGCCGCTAAATTTCTCAGATGCTGCTTTGTGTCGCTTCCGGTGACTATTATGACGTCCAAAAAATTTGCAACCCCTGGAATTCCTTGTAACAATTGTTCTAACTTTCTCTGAAAAATAACGCTGGCTGGTGGTACACCAAATGGTAATCTGTTCACTTTAAAAATTCCTTTGTGGGTACTCCAAGCTACAATTTTACTCGATGCGTCATCTAATTGAAATTGGGCATATGGCATACTCAAATCAATTTTACTAAATTTTTGACCGCCTTGCAGCGCAGCAAAGATTGCTTCTACTCTTGGCAGAGGATACTTTTCCTCCACTAGAAATTTATTAACAGTGGTTTTAAAATCAGCACATAATCGCGTAGTTCCGTCTTGTTTTAAAATTGGTACCAGTGGCGTACCCCAACAGTTACTTTCAATTTGAGTGATTATATTTTCCTTGATTAATCTATCTAATTCCCTTTCTACCTTCTCTTTGTAGGCCATGGGGATTGACCTAGGTTTGCAGAAAATAGGTTTAAACTCGGATTTTAAATCTAAATGAATCTTTTCAAATTTGTACGTGCCCAATGCTCCGTCGAATAGAGATTCAAATTCTTTTAAAATTTCCTCTAAGCTAATTTTCCTTACGCTATTTAGACCTGCATTATTTACGGATTTCTCAAAGCCTAAATTAAAAGCACCTAGCCAGTCCCTACCTAACAATGGTGGACCCCCTCCTTCAACAACGTGCAAATCTATAGATTTTTTTTCGTTTCCGTATATTACCTGAGCTGTAAAATACCCTACGGGTTTGGTAGTTTTGCCGGTGTATTCTTGCAAAACGATTTTGCTAACTTTTAAATCGCAGTAACTGAATTTATCATCAAACAATTTTTTTGAAATAATCGATACACCTGCGCCACTATCAATCTCCATATCTAAAACTACCTCATCTATTTTAACAGTTGCTGTAAAAGGATTACTATTGCTAGTTCTAATCATAAATAGCGGTAAATTGTCTTCACATGTGGTTTCTACATAATGAGTACTCTTTTTTACTATTGTTTTACAAATACCTGCTAAATGACCCACTTGTTTGCACTTATAACACTTAGCACTTTTAAACTTGCACACCTGATGATTTTGATGGATTTTTCCGCAACTAGAACAAAAGGTTCTGTTACCTAACCTCGGTTGTTGGTTTTCTTTCCTAAGTTCTGGTTTGCCGGATCTCTTCATCTTCCCCTTTTGATTCCAGTTGACATTAATCGCCGCTGGTTCCCGTCTTCCTTTGGTGCTAGCTTCCAAGGTAGCCTCCTTTGTTAACGCCAGTTGAACCATGTCCTTCAGAGTTGCCGTTTCCTTGTATTCCTGCTCGCACAATTTGTCCAATATTGGTCCTTCTAATAAACCGGTAACAAATTTGTCCCTCAGCACTTCATCCAATTTCTCAAAAGTACAATTAACTGATAAGTTCTTCACTCTGGCGTGCCACTCCATTATGGAATCTCCAGTATTTTGTGTCGCCCTGTAGAACTCTGTTCGTTCTCGGTATATTGAAACTTTTGGACTAAAATGCTGCCGCATTAATTCACACAATTCATTATACTTTTTTGTCTTTCGGTTTCTGCGGGAAACACAGATCACGCACTAAACTGTAAGTTTCTGCCGACAGCTGGGCGCACTGTCTTTTAGATGTTTCCGTGTCTTCAATCTGGTTGGCCGCAAAAAATTGCTCCAGCCGCTTCTGGTAAATTGTCTAATCTTGCCCCTCGTGGTCAAATTTTTCAATTGTTCCCATTAGAGCTGACATATTTCCAGTACTTTTGCCACAAAAACCAAACTTCAATTTAGTACTGATTTCCACGCACTTCTTTTTTTATAATTTTTATCCTCGTCGCCAATGTTGTGTTTTACAATGAAACAAAATGAGGTGGTGTTTGTACATGAATTTATTAAATACGTCAAGCTGAGCGCAAGGCCCAAATGCAACTGTCGTGTGTACTTACAGCCCCTTTTGACCCAACCCTGGTCAGGTAGTCTTTCTCGGGTTCCTGCTAACATCCATACACCACAGTACATTTTCTTTTTTTCCTCGAAATTTTTATTATATTGATTTTTATTTATTTTTACTCTTTTACTTGGCAATAAATCTCTGAGAGGTCTATTCATTAGAATATTTACAGGTGAATGTGTGCCATCTATTGGGGTATTTCTATAATTTAAAAGTGCGAAATATACATCATGTCCACTATCAACCGACTGTTTGAAAATGTTTGTTACTGTCTGTATATGACGTTCGACCATTTCGTTTGATTGAGCGAATCTGGGGCTTGACGTCTTGTGAATTTACAAAACTTTATAAATTCTTGAGAACTAAATTGTGGGCCATTGTCCGACATCAATATATTCGGAATTCCTTGTCTAGCAAACATTGATTTTAGACAAATAACTACATTTGCAGCTGTGGTGTTTTGATTTAAACACCCTATCTCAACATATTTTGAATAATAGTCTATTGCTAGCACATATTGTGACGCTCTTTACTTATACTCGGCTTAACGGGGTCAATTGCACGTCTGCTTATTACGTGCAATTGCGGAGATTGCCTCGGGCGCCAGATTTGTTACGAAGTTTACTCTTCCGGAACAGCTTCGTAATCCTGGGATGGATAACGAAGACCTGGGTAACTGCAGTTGAAGACGTCGGTGTCCAGGGGTCTGTTTTATTTACCTGCACTCTCGGGATCGGCCTAGAGACTATATTGTACTACGTCGTAGAATAATTAAAGCAAGAATGGTTTAATACATATATTGGATAAATTAAACAATACAGGGTCTTACATAAACAGGTATAGTGCAATAACATTCAATTTGGACAGCAGCAAATACAGTAGCAAAACGGAAGCAAATACGGTAGCAAATACGGTAGCAATGCGGTAGCAAATACGGTAGCAAACGGTACGTTAGCAAATACGGTAGCAAACGGTAGCAGATATGATAGCAATACGGTAGCAGATATGATAGCAATACGGTAGCAAACGGTAGCAGATATGATAGCAATACGGTAGCAAACGGTAGCAGATATGATAGCAATACGGTAGCAAATACGGTAGCAATACAATACCTCTGCGGGAGTCAGTACGGTATCAGGTACGGTTTTACTATGACAGTGAGAGACCAAGGAGATTGTATATCTTGGCACAATTCGGGTACAAACCCCGGTAGTGAACGGACAAGAATCACGGTGCTCTTTCTCTGGATAAAGGGATGTTACATGGGTGTAAGATACCGCCTCAGGACACACGCAGCGACGGTACTTCTGAAGGAGGGTTACTTGCGTCAGGACACACGCAGCCGCAAGGGAAAAATAAGGTACAGGAAACACCGCCTCAGGTCACACGCAGCGACGATGCTTCTGAAGGAGGGTTACTTGCGTCAGGGCACACGCAGCCGCAAGGGGAGAGAAGGAACAGAAAACACCGCCTCAGGACACACGCAGCGACGATGCTTCTGAAGGAGGGGTTACTTGCGTCAGGACACACGCAGCCGCAAGGGAAAACAAGGATGGAAGACAACAACTCAGGACACACGCAGCGAAGTTGCTACCGGGGTTTCGGGTAAGTTAGAGAGAGAGAGAGAGGTACAAGGGTAGAAAGAGTACGGAGAATTAAAATGTGAACGGTAAAACAATAGTGCCAAGATGAAACAATTCCTCACCTCTGTATTGTTGGCCTGTGTAGGTCGTACCTTGGCCTCGATCGCTGGTGCTGGATCAATCTTCAGGAAGCAGGATCGGAAAACTGACTGTTTAATGCTCGAGGGGCTGTATTTATACCCGCTGGCTAACGGTATTTACAAAATTCGGTTTAAACTGCGCATTTTAGCAAAGAGTAGGGTATACGCAGCCACCCCACCAGCTATACGCCGTAGATGCGGTTATCAGATTTTCGAGCGTAAATGCAAGTCAAATAAACCAAATTACGGGTTTCGGATGTGATTAGTACAGGCAAATAATCATATAAAAATGCTACCGGCACTCAAACATAGCTCTAATAATCGGTACTAAATAAAACGGAAACTATTCCTGCTAACAAACCAAAATATAAATTTACAAAATTGCCAAACGGTGTACAATAAATAAATTATCTTGTTCGGTTCTAAATATAAATCTAACGGCACATAAATGTATTCAAATAAATCAATAAACATTCCTAAAATGACAGCGAATAAAAATAAACGGTGTTTGAAATCATTTCCCATAATGATATCTTTCTAAAGCAGCCTCTGATAAGCATAACAATAATGCAACATGCGGTGATACGGCACATAATAAACAAATTACCTTAAGCGGCTATGAAATGTAAATTAAATCAACGGTTAGCAATTACATTTACATGTTTCGGTGAATATGCAAATAATACGGGGTGCATTCGGAAAATCATCGGTCGGTACACAATAATACTAATAAAATCAATTTTATAAACTTCTAAACAGAAAACGGCATAACGTAGTTATGTAAACAACTGAAACGGAATCCTAAAAGACGAAATGAACATAAAGAAATAGTAACGCTTCGTTACAATACTCAGACCAAAACACATAACAGACAGAACTTCTTCTAGGTTATACACGGGCATAAATTTGTGGACGACCCCACGTCTTTCATTTATCCGGAACAACGATCGAAGATAAAGTGATAAAGTCTAACCTGAGCTTCTGAGAGTGTCCAAACGGCTTAATCACAGCGATACCGAAGGCTATCGTTCCCCAGGTTTACGAAGATGACTTCTTCTTCAGGAACGGGCAGGTAATTCAGGAAGGTCGAATACGGCTTCCGAAACAGACAAACTCTTCTCTAGTCGAGGATCCCCGAAAACGAAGATCAGCTACAGGAAAGTGGTCCACAGGCAGTTTCAGAGATACGGGCCCAAGAGCGTGCTACACTATCACGAAACCATGCGGCGACCGTAATAGACGGGTACTGGTAATGTATTTAATCGGGCAATAAAACCCTCGAGAATTTATTTAACCACCAAAATATTAAACCAAATAATGCATAAATTCTCTTACAGAACCGGATGATTAACTAAATCCGAAATATTCGCAGATATATAAATCTTTCATTAATCAACGGAACAATACTAGCAAAGCAACTGCACACCGTGACAATCAAGAACGAAGTCCTCAAGAATCTTTACAACAGGAAACACCCCCGCCTCAAAAATCCCAAATTTACACCTACACTTACAAAATTATTTAAAATTCCCTAAATGTCAAGAAGCAAGGAAATTCAAACCAACAAGGTCACAAAGCGCCCACCGAAATCCCAATCGTATGCAACCAAACATACACCTAACATGGACAGGAAACTTAACATAAAAATGTAAACATAACAATTTCCACAAAGCTCTTACAGTAAATGATAAAGCTTTATTGGCATCAGACAAAGTGGCTTATAAAATAGCCAAATGCAAGAAGCCACATACGATTGCAGAGCAACTAATTTTACCAGCTGCCATAGACATGGTAGAAACAATGTTTGGCGAAAGCTATGCTATGCAATTCAAGAATATTCCTCTGCCAAACGATACAATTTGCTGAAGCATTATCGATATATCTGTGGGTTTTCAGCAACAGCTTGAATCTGAGTTACTTGGATAATTATTTGTCATACAGCTTGACGAAGCAACAGACAGCTGTAACAATTCTCATTTGATCTACTGTATCAGATTCTGTCAATGAGCTGCTATTTTGCAAGCCTATAGAAGGAAGAGCAACTGCTGTCGAGTTGTTTAGAATTACAAATTATGCTATTGTAAGAGCAAACTTGCAGTGGAAGGATTATGTTGGAATTTGCACCGATGGAGCTCAAGCCGTGTCTGGTAGATATAACAGTTTACAAGCACTTGTGAAGAAGAAATCTCCAGGAGTAGTCTGGACACACTGCATGATTCATCTGGATGCTTTAGCATCAAAATCGTTAAGTGGGCTAGATATTGTTTTGGTAGTAGTTATTAATGTAATTAATTATATAAAAACCAAACCTCTAAAATCAAGGATTTTCGCTGCTCTTTGTGATGATATGGGAGTTGAACATATATCATTGTTGTTTTATTCTTCATCCAGATGGTTGTCACGTGGTAAGGTGTTCAAGTGCGTTTACGAACTGAGAAATGAAATAGCGATATTCTTGAGCGAGGAAGGTTATAATCATGCGGAAGAATTCTACGACAATTTATTTTAATGAAGCTCTCCTACTTAGTAGACATATTCGAAAAACTAAATTCACCTTCACCATTCTTCAACTTCAGGGAAATAATACAAATATATTTAATTTAAGTAAAAGAGTTAAAGCTTTTTGTAAGATAAGATCTGTGCCTTACAAATGTTTTATTTTATCTTCAGTTATAATGCTTTCGTTGTGATAAAAATGTAAAAAGATAATTCTGATGTCTTGTTCATTTATTCGACCGCCCGTACAACTTTGCCCTCCCCCTCAAAGGGTCACTCTCAACAGTTTCAGAACCACTGTACTCCAGGTTGGATTGCAACGGCACACACGTTGTGTGTGTTCGACCGGTCGAATCAACCCGGATTTTACCATCTGTCGTACTATATATTATATTGTCTGTGGGCCTTATTGCTAGGGTATATAATATCCTGTATCGATGCACAGAAAATATATTTTTGATAATTTATTTAATAATACTAACACGTATTTTGTTAACCAGCTGATTTCCGCAAACTCAGAATACATAAAAAAACGTTAAGTCTCATAGATTAGACAGCGTCAGTCGGTGGTTATAATAATTGCAATAGGTAGGCGTTAAACAACTGCATAAACAAGCGTATGTGAGATACTAATCATCTTCCCTAACTATGTCATATTTATTTTAAATACAGTATTCAGTATCTAGTTCGTGAGTCAGAAATACCTGTATGTGCCGTAATATATTCTACTTCTTTCTCTAAACTGCAATTCCTACTTTAAACTAGAAGGTGGTTTACATTTGTTATGCTTATGAGCATGTTAATAGCAAATTGTGGTTATTATAGGAAGTAATTGTGAAATATTTGTTCCTAAAAGTATGTTAGCTACTCGGGTAGAAGTAACTAGCATGCCATATTAAGGCGGTAACCTTATAAAAACTCAGCAAATAATAGTTCCGTGTTATATACGGTCATTACTCGGGGCGACAATGTAGAAAATGAGCCTCAAGAGTGGCCAGCCCACTGCTAAAGCCACTTGCTGTGAAAGTGAGATTTTTATAATGTATTAATCGCAGTTTAATGACTTCAGATTACGTTGTTTTCAGTGAAATTAATATGATGAAAATTCTTAATTCATTATGGCGTGAGGTACTTCAAGCCGGTAGGAGTATGATCTTTAACTATATTTTATTTTATTAACTATTTTCAGTGAATTATTATTTCCCATCAAGAAACAAATCTGTTGAACTGTGCCAATCATCAGATTTTCTTCAGGAGCACCCGTTCCCCGCATTTCTCTACCTGGAAAGTAATCTGTAATATTACTGTCAGTCACAAAATGTATGTCAGTCTACTGTAGCGAGATACCAAAAAAGATTCCTTGAAAATATTCTTTCAAGGCAAGATTATTTTGGGCTTATTTACTACTAAAAGCGATTTAAAAGAAGTGTACTGTTCTTCTTCTTCTTCGAGTGTTTTATCTTTTACGAGAAGTAGCGATCTTCCCTCCTATGCGTGTGTTGCGCGTTTAGAGTGCCACAGACAGAGAGGACCTACAGCTTAACGTGGGCTCCGAACCACGGGAAGTGTAAACACTTCTACTCCAGAGAAAATTTACTAGGCAGAATACCTCGCTGGTTCGCCATTGCCTTGCGAGGGAGAACGGCCGTTAAAAATCCGATGTTCCGGTACTGACAATTGAACCCAGGACCATCAGCGTAGAAGTTTACCGCGCAAACCTCTAGCCCATGGCCACCTCAAGTGTACAATAATGCAAAACTTTTGTTGATGATGTGGCTCAACTAAATACCGTTCGTGAAACACTGGATTCTTTTCTTAAAGACATTTCCATGAAGCATGTATAAAAGCCAATAATTTTAATATTGACATTAAAAAACCAAGGCTGCATCAAAACAAACACTAAGGTCCAATGTATCAGCTGATTCTGAAGAAGAGTAAGAAGAGTCTAAGAAGTAACATAGTTATTAAACTTTTTTTTCAGGATGGAGGGGTAACCGTCATGATTCATAAGGTAACATTCCCCATGTGATCCTTTAGGCACTACCTACACCAACAAAACATTTCAAATGGTAACACGCACTTTGTGAAACGTCATTGAAAATCTCTTACAAAAATGCTATCAATAGTAGCAAACAATTTTCTTCTCGACTCGTTTCAGAAAAATGATCTCCAGATTTTGACCCCATTATATTTTTTTCTACGGGGCACTTAAAATCTGTTGTGCAACAAACTCAGCTTCAGTCCATCGCACAACTACGACAAGGAATATTTCAGGGGTTCCGAGTACATTTACTTTTCAAATTGACACCCTGTATATATAGAGATATTACTGTAACCACGACTGAAGTAATTCAAGACCTTCGCAAAGAGAAACGAAAAATTAAGTTTATTCTTTACTTAAGTTTGTGTAATCATCTAAAGAATTTTATTAAATTTGCCTAAAATATTTTTATCTATTCAATTCGGCTTCGCCCAAGATTAAATCATGAGTACACCACTGAACGCGGTCACAGATCAATGTTAGAAGATGTTATTTGGTAACGAATCAATTCTCAATATCAAAAATCATGCTGACAATGCGTGTAGCAGATGGTTTCCTTGGGAAGAATATTTACCAAGATGGCTACTTCCAACAATTAAACATCTAACACTGTTACGGTTAATAGGGTTGGATGTACAAAGTGTTGGTCTATTACATGTTGTCTTTTGAGATTATGAACGCCATAAAATACCTTGAACTACTGCAGGATAAGGTGTTACCTGTTCCGCTTGTTTGGCAAAGAAAAGATTCTTGTCCAAAAACGAGGATGTTACGGATGTTACATCGTGGATGAAAAACGAAATGGAATCAACAATATGAACAGACAAGCGCAATCACCACACTAGAATGCAAAAAAGGAGTTGTGGGAAAGGGTATCAAATATCACATCTGTTCTGTCCCTTCACTGTTTTCCAATGACATAATGAATAGCTAATCACCTACTATAATTGCAAAAATATAATTAGCAGTATTATCAAAATTATGAAAAATGTGTTACAATTAAAGGCTATTTTGACGGTCCATGGTCTACAGAAGTTATAACTCGTAGATTACTGGATTGCCAAAAACCAATAAACGTAATCATCTTCAAAAGTTTAGAAATAACAGTACAAAATTTGTTTTATTTTTTCGCACTAAATGTGACATGTAGTATTGTTATAAAATATTTTCTTATTAAAATTGCCATTGCCTCAGATAATATAACTGCATAATTCGCATGTGAAACTCTTCGGGTTGACAGAATAGGGTATGTTGTGCGCTTTGCAGCCAAGACAAACACTAAGAAGTGCTCGTGTACTTAATGATCCTCTTCTTGGGTTTTGCTTACAAAAGGTGTGTTGTTTTTTGATGCAAAATCCACACTGAAAATGATACCTATGTATTTTATAAACTCGAAATTTTATGGGAGCGCGATTTTTCATCAAACTAATTAGTTCTAAAGCTGTTGCACTTATATTAAATGATTACACTACTTGTAACCGACTGTCTCTATTATATATGTTACTACGGAGACTATAACTTTATACAATTCTCATAGCAAAATGTATAACATCTGACGAAGATGAGAGCCCTTGTGCTTGTATACATAGTAATTCAATAAAAATTATGTAAACTAGTTGAACAGTTTCAGTACACCTATAACATTTTTATATTACACATGATATAAATACCAAAACGACTAAGAAAAATGTAATATAATGTAGCAACTTTGAACTCATGTTATTATGCGAATAAATAATTTTAATCATTATCATGTAAGCTAAACGTTTGTCGTTGTTACCCATCAACGTATATGCTGTGAAAAATGAATACAAATTCTACCTTTAACCTTCCAAATTAAGAAGGTATTGTAAGAAAATAAGTGCTACATAATAAGGGATAGCTGTTGAAAACGCAGACAGACTGCGTGATTAGTGCATTAGCGTAGAACTTAAATTTAAAAAGAATCACTAATCGGTGCATTGGCAACTATAATTATTTTATTATATTTAATGAAAGTACACGGCATCATACCGCAATACCATTGATGTTTACAAATATGGGCCTATAATTCACTCGTTGGTATTCAAACCAGTTACTACAAACTTCCCAGAAGGCACAGGATACTACTGACTTGGCATTACAGTCATACATTAATACGTCATCCCTATAGCTACCAAAACCGCAGAATAAGCTTCTGCAATTAGGATCAATATTTGACTAGTCATGCTGTAACCCACGAAATTTGCCACACAAAGACAATACAAATTCCGAAACATTCGAACCACGATGCTTTTAGTGGAAGAATATTTGCTATGAAATTAGGTATTTATCGAGTTAATGCTTATATCTTTGGTATGGACATGGTGTTTAACTTATATAGCAAGCAGATGAACAGAAAAGTCTTCGTGGATGATATCTGGGTACCTGAAGTCAACAGGAAATTTGTTATTTAATTTGTATACCAAGAAAGTTGAATTTACATATTTATGGTATTTTTATTTATAGTTAAACACACAAAAGCACAAGACATACAAGAAAATGTGAACATTCAAAAATTATTTTGAAAAATTCAATTCAGCATTATGAGTACTTATAAACAAGACTAAGTGATATACAAATTTGTTAATCCACATCTTGTCCAACACGTAAGTATATTAATTTTATATTAATTCCTTTTTCGCAAATATCCAATAAATCAGTTGTAATAACTGACATTGGCATGAATAAAATTATAACCTCCAAAATTAACTTGAGGTAAAATTTTTGTAAGGGAATTTTTTAATTAATTTCTATATAATGTAGCACTTTGTTTGGTTTATTATTTAACAATAATGCGTATTCTTGTTAATTGTGTAGATTACAAATCAACTCGAAGATGATAAAATTTTTCTTGGTTATTAAACCCATTTTGTTTATCAACACGCAACATACTGACGTTTGGCAAAACATTCGAAGAACGATGGACGCTATCTCCCAAGTGTGGCGAAATACGAATTTTTTTCTGGGATTTTTGCAAAATTTCGGCTTAAGTACCACGGAACATTCCAAATATGTTCTCAAACATTAACACTTTTATCTCAATAACACTTAATTATAAACACTACATACAAATTTATGGGAGCTGCATGATAGCGTGTGGTCAGCTTGGTGGTAATAAAGCAACTATCAACTATTTTTACAAACAAAACTAAACTTTTTTTTGCCCGTTGCCTAGGAAATGGCGTAGGAATACAAAAATATTAACGCGACTCACACAAAATCAGCCAACCTGGAACATTGCTTAAAGAATAAACGAACAACTTGTGTGTAATGTAATTACTACGAAACGTATCGACAAATGCAAAGTTATAACTAGCAATACTTTTATTATTTCTGCATTTCATGTTCAAGTTCTAGTTGTCTTCTGTAGACTAATGACTATTGTAATTACTCTGATAAGGAATGCAGATGACAATATTGGAAAAGAATCTTCTGTAACAATAAAAGTATGAGCACTACTACGTATGATCATCATCATCATCATCAGCCCTCTTCAATCCATTTCTGGATGTAAGCCTCTCCAATTTGTTGCCATGTTCCTCAATGTTGTGCCCTTCTATTCCACTTTAAACCGTAGGGTTTCTTTACTACGTATATGCAATATTAAATGTATTTTCGTAACATTAAGTTAGTCACCTTAATCTGTAGGCATCAAATAAACAAAATTTTAACGCACCCCAGAATGTACAATGTTGCCCTTCCCTAATCAACAAGCTGCGCGAAGTACAACTTTTTCTCTTAGAACGGCATTAGCGTACCTTAAATTGCTGCAAATTTAAAATTACTAGGATGATTTTGAATATCAGTACGACATAAAAAGGGAATATTTCAAACAATACCAATATTTTACATAATGATTGAAAAGCATGCAACATTTATTTCCAAACATCAAATTACAACATAAGATTGTTAATTTAGACCCCATAAATAAATATACAAAGGCAGACTAATTTGTAACAAGTTTCAAAGTCTAAATCAGTTATAATATCCTGTAATTATGAAACCACAGTTTTTTAAACTATTTCATTGAATAACCAATCAAACGCTACGCATAAAATGAACCACACCTACGTGTTAATAGTTTAGTTTATGTAAAACAGCTGAACTACTTTTAGAGCAGCACGTGCCAAATGCAATATATTTGACTAATATCAGTCGATGCATCGGAATTCCATTAATTTGAAAATACCTCTCCATGTTGCCTACTTCATCTAGATTAACCAACATAAATTCCATAGGAACGCTTTTAGCTTTTTCTCTCTACAAAAATTCCATCCTGGCCTATTCCTTTTAAATTGTCTATAAGACAAACCACAATAATTATGTCAAAATGCTTTTTAATGTAATAGAACATAATCGTATCTAACACTTGGATTTACGATAAGCCTAAGCGATTTCTCTATTTAGACATTTTTGTGTCAACTTATATTGAACTCGATTAGGTTCTCCATATTAGTAATGAAACTGGTTTCTGTATAGTACCGCATACAAAGAATTGAAAGCGACAGCGGTCGAAGTGGCGATACAAATACCTTTATATTTTAATGTAGCACCTATGAAATGTTTATAGAAACTATACGCATTCTATAGACTGTAAGTCGAGTAGTATCACTTTCGTTTATGACGCTTTGAGCTAATGTGTAACATAAATTTTTTCATCACTAGCGTTAATGGGGAGTAGCATAAATGTGAAAGCAATATTAAGATGCCCATTAATGAACACTGTCAGGAATGTTTTATTTAATCAATTACTTTACAGTTTAAGGAAGTTATTTAAATCCCAATCCCTTCACCAATTCAGTGTGATCTTAATAGCACAGCATGTGATTCACGTTTGCCTTATTCCACTCATACGTATCTCATCCATAACCGTATATGAATTTTTATAACCGCTGAATTAAAATTGCTGTAACTTAAAATAATTAAATCAAATGGTATCATTTGAAATACCACTTATAATGTAATACGGATCTAAATTTTTTACAAACATTTTTCTAAGACTGTTGACGATCCCTTGTTTCTGTAAAAAAATGTTTGATATGCATTACACTATTAGCATACAGTTATTAAACTAAGCAAATAAGTATTTTTTTTTATGAATACATTCTGCAGGATAGACATTTAATTTATTGCCCGGATTTTTTTACTTTACATTTTCGAAGTCTTGGAATACTTGCGATTTAAGACAATTTGCGCCAAAAGCCAAAATTAGTAGTATATACAGGGTGTCCCACTTCGTGTACGTAATATTTAGACCAATTATAGTTAAAAATAATTTTATACCCTAAAGTAAACCGTTTTCAAAATACAGAGTTTAAATTATTATTTATTAAATAATTACAATTTCAGAAAACCCAATATTTATTTTTATTTTACTTTAAATTCACTATAAAGATTGTTCAAAATGGCCACAGTTGCTCTAGGGCCACATTCTCGCTCTTCTTAAGAGAGATCTGGTTGCCCTACGTAACGTATCATTGTTATTCCGAATTAGTTCTGCTGCTCTCAAAACTGCGTCTCCAGATCTTCAACAGTATCTGATGGTATTTGGTATACTTACCATATCTTTCATATGGCCCCACAAATAATAATCTAAACAAGTTAAGTCCGAAGATCTTGGGGGGCAGATGTTCTGTTCTCATCTACCGATTACACGTCCTGCAAACCGTTGATTCAAACATTGTCTTACACGTAACGCAAAGTGCGCAGGGGAACCATTGTTCTAGTACCACATACGATGTAATTCGTTTATAGCGGAGGCATCATGAGAAAAGGAAAGTTCAGACAATGGTGTACAAATTTCAGAAATAGCCAAACCAACGCACACGATGAGGAATGAAGTGGAAGACCTTCAACGATGACCTTGTAGAAAAAGTAAACACGAAAATTCGTAAAGATTGGCGCTTGACGATTACGAAAATTCCTGAAAATTAAAATTTCATGTACGATACTGTACGAAATTGTCACGAACAGGCAACAGTTCCACAAAGTTTGTGACAAAGATGTTGACGAATGCCCTCAAAAACTAGCGAATGGCGTCTGCACTGACCGCATCGTTACAAAACGGATGGCAATGAGTACCTGAATCGCATTGTAACTGGCGGCGAGGCTTGGATTTCGTACACAAGTGTTGAAACCAAGCAACAATCAGTGCCATTCAAGCAAACATTCCAGAATTTCTGGGGCAGGAAAGGCGTACGACTAATCTAAGAATAAATAAATGTAAAGTGCGAGACACTCAAGACATAGCTGTTGGCAGTAGCAATTAATTAAAATAACATGTAATAATACCACGACCGCGATCGATCCTTGCAGCGTCTTCTTTTATTAAAATAACAAACAAATCAAGATTCTTGGTGTTTGTTGAAGGCATTATTCCATCTCCTTTGTATGCGTCCGAAACCGCAACATCGGCGCTCAAACGTCTAAGGATGAGTCACTATTAGATTGTTTTTCCGACAGAAAAAAAAAATATTAAATAAACCGATAATAAAGATTGAATATCTACAAGAATCAACTAATCAGAATAGTGGTTCTTAAGAGAAAGCATTGTTATCAAGTATGGCGCCGTGTTGTAGAAAACTATAAAAGTGGCCGCATATACAAGATAAAAATTTTGTCCTCATGGAAGCTTTTTGCTGAGCAGCTAACTGCGATAGTTACGCCCCTGTTTTTAAGGTAAGATCCGTTGACGCAGTAACCAGTTCTTTTCTTGCAAATAAAATTAAACACCCGATATAGTAACTGTGCCAAAATGGATTTCGTATCTACTCATAATATTCTACAATTAAAGATTGAAACCAACCCGCAGTCTTTTCTTCCAATGATGTTAAATGTTCTGTTACAACAAAAATAATTTTCACCAGACTTTCATATACTAAGAGAAATTCCAATAAAATTCAAAGAGCCCGGCAGCGATGTGCCTTATGACCGCCTCTATTTAACATATACATACAATGAGCACCAGAGGCGCTAAGGAATACAATGGTCGTTGGAGAGAAGATACGGTATGGTAAAATACGCTGATTACATCGCACTCATTATAGATAATGGAGAAGATCTAGAACTACTAAATGAAATGGAAAGACTAATGCTAGAGAGAGAACTATAAAATGGAAAGACTAATGCTAGAGAGAGAACTATAAAATGGAAATAAACAACACCAAAACCAAGATAATGGTTTGCGGAAAGAACTACGGAGGTAATATAAATATAAGGATAGGAAATACAATTATAGAAGATGTAGACAAGTTCCCCTACATATGCAGTACAATAACCCGTGATGGACGAAGCATACAAGACATAAAATGTGGAATACAACAGGCCGCGAAGCCTTTTGCAACAGGAAGAACTTACTAGCAGCAAACAGCATCCCAATAGCAAGCAGAAAACAATTTAAAAAAACATATGTCTGGAGCGTGGCGCTACATGAATGTGGGGCATGCTGGAAAGAGAAGAATAGAAGCATTCGAAGTATGGTGCTACAGAAGAATCAATAAATTAGCTGGATCGATAGAACAACAAATGACGAAGTTTTCTGAAGGGCTGAAGAAAAAAGACGACTGTGGAAACACATAAAGAAGAGGCAATGTCAGCTGAAAGGGCTTATACTTAGACGAGATGGGTTAATGAAGATCATAATAGAAAATGGAAGGAAGAAATGTTCGGGGAAGGCTGCGTCTCCAGTATATCAAGCAAATCATGGAAGATGCGGAGTGTAATACTTATTAAAGGCTTAAAAAAGACAATGAACCGCCAAGAATGGTTAGCTGTGGCAAACCAGCTCACGGGCTAACGACTTCTCTTCTTCTTAGGGTGCTTTGTCTCTTAAGAGACGTAGCGATCTTCTCTCCTATGCCTGTGTTGTGCGTTTAGAGTGCCACAGACATAGAGGACCTACAGCTTAACGTGGGCTCCGAACCACGGGAAGTGTAAACACTTCTACTCCAGAGAAGATTTACTAGGCAGAATACCTCGCTGGTTTGCCATTGCCTTGCGAGGGAGAACGGCCGTTAAAAATCCGATGTTCCGGTACTGGGAATTGAACCCAGGACCCCCGGCGTAGAAGTCTAACGCGCTAACCTCTAGCCTACGGCCGCCTCTCGCTAACGACTTAATGGATGGATATATACTATAATTTTTTCTAATATACTATTTTCTCAAAAAATTATGTTTTTCTAAAATACTTACAATTTGTCCCTGCATGTCAAAATATTTCTTTGCATACTTGTACTATACTAATAAAAAGATAAAAATATCTGCTAATAAATACCATTTCCGAATATCATTTTTAAGAGGTGAGCATCTGTACCTTAATTTTGGAAAACCACCAACAACTAATTCTTTCAGCTTTAAAATTCGACATAGCATTTTAGCCTTAGATATAGATTTGTACTTCAGTGTGCAAGAGCTATTATTCCAAAGATATGAAAAACTTTTAATAAAGACGAAGTTTCGGAGGTCCTAGCCTGGTCTAACACAGATATTAATATCTTCGCTAATGTTTTTGAAATTTGGATGTCTTTCTGCGATCAACAGTGTCTAGATAGGATATTTTAGTTTCTGCAGCTTCAGGGGTTAGAAAATTCTTTACAAGAAAGTGTAATTGATTGGCCACCTACCCTACAAATCAAGAGACCTAAGCTTCCCTGACATTATTTAATTTTTTTTCTGAATAAATACCACGCAACAGAATCAAAACTATGTTGTCCTACTGTACGTTCGGTAAATATTATGCAGCATAGACATTGATTCTCTTCTGTTTACATGAATAAAATAAAATAATTCCAGTATATGAGCTTTATCGCTAAAGTCCGCCAAATTGTAAAGTAAAATATCGTTCGTAAGTTTTATTTCCTAATTTATTTTAAAAATAATCTTTGAACATGAGCACGGGTGTCAGGTTTAATTGATGTACATACATTGCTCTATTTTGTAAATCATACTCATCATCACAATCATCATACAAGTAATTACAAAATTACAATTTTTTCTGAGGGTTATTTGCAAGCAATTCTTGCACCAAGGTAACGTTATAGGGCAGAAATACATTTGTTTCAGAATTTTTTTAATTGTCAACTAGTAAAACCCATATTTGTGCTTGGATCTACTTGAAATACATGGAATTCTCATTTACTACCTCTAACGCCGCTAGCTGATTGTATTGTTCTGGGCCTACATCTTCTGGAAATAACAGATTTACCTTAGTTTCTTAAAAAGTTCCAATGCATCTGAAAACATTTTCAGGCATTGGTCTTCTCGTTCGATATCGCTAAAAATAAGCAACAAGTTTGTTTTCTCGTTATGTACCAACATCTTACTTAAAATGCAAGTATATTTATAGCTCGACTTAGTATTGTCATAAGTAGGCAACATTGATCAATTTAATTCATTAATTATAAAGTGATTTTAATGGCGGACAACTTAGTTGGCTCACCCTGTATATATACACAACCCAAATCCCAAATATGCAATCTCCAAAGACACATTGTGCCACACACAGTGAACGGCTGCCATATAAACAGGTAGGCTTAGATAGTTCACTCACAAAGGTTTGTTGTTTGGCTACAGTTTATTCGAGCGTTGTTTCCCAATTAGTAGACCGTTTTTGAACAAACGTTTAATTTTCGAGATAATCTTTAATAATTTAGAGGAACATTTGTGATAAGTTCACGCAACACCGGATAAAAACCACTGCCCTGTAGTAATGAAATTATTTATCCATTGCTGATGAGATATTTAAAAATAAGGTGGTAGTTAGTGTTATAGGTACGAGTTACAATCCTCGTATTGGAGTTGATTTGCGTAAAATTATGATTTCTGGTACCACAAAAATTTGGTTTCTGTATTTTCTTGTAAAACCAAAATCTGTAGACTAAATTTTTCAAATATTTGGTTTACTACTCAGTGATTCTATTGTGCAAACTGCACTGCGTTTTGTATTATATTCATACATCTATGCAAACATGTTAATCCTTCAACAGTGCTATCCAGTCTTAATCCATTCCCTAGCGTCAGCATTTCTTAGTGACAATTTAGGAATATACTCTGTTAAGTGGTAAAATTTCCGTCAAGGTTTAATTAAATTAGAAGCTTATTATGTATGAGAATGTTGTTTAGCAGGACAAACGTAATTCCTACAAACAGACTGTAAACCGCAGATAGCAGGGAACATTCGCAGAAAGGCACCATCTACACCTCGTAAATTGCGTTTCACGTCAGATGGCCTTAAATGAATGTTCACCTGCACAGAAAACAAAGACAGTAGTTGAAACGTATGTAGAGCGTATTGGGTTTGTTGCAGATAGTTCTGAAGTCCACAGGAGGAATGAGGTTAATCTGGCATATGTTGTCATATTGACTTGCTTATTACTATAGTTTGAACTGCTTATGAAGTGTGTCCGAAGTGATATGACATTTGTTATACAGATCTAATTTCTGCTACACGTGTTTCAAAACATGTATTATGCTTTAACCCACCATCGAAATTTGTAAGTTGGGCAGTTCACATCAAATCTTAGCGTAACAGACATACAGTTTGATAGGATAATTCATGCCTATTACAATGATAGCATTCGAAAGCTTCGGTTGTATCACATCTTTAAATGTAGTGAAATAGAGTTTCTTAACAATAATGGTTAACAAGAAAGTAAAGAATGATAAAAATAAATAACTGTAAAAGGCAATCATTTCAAAAATAGGCACTTCAACGGAATAAAATTAGTTCTATACATTTTAACCTATAAAACGCAGAAGTTCCTGTAAAACTACGAGGCTCACATGAAATGTCCTGGGAATTAAACAGAAATACGCAATTTAATGCTGATCCTCTAAAATCTGCAAGCATATTTTTAACCAAGAATTATTTTCAGCTGTGGGAATATGTAGATGAAAGGTCAAACGGAACTGAATCAGGTGAATCAGATAGATGTGGTATGCAACAGTAATTTATACCGTTGATGCTAACGATTGACGCAGTTGCATTGTCTTTATGAAAAAAATTTTTTTTCGTCTAAAGGTGCGAATGGTTTAGCCAATTACTTGCGATGGTTAGCATAATATATTATCGTTATTGTTGATCTCTTTGGTAAATAATCGCAGCAGTTTGTCTTCCAAATCCTAGAAGAATCACGTAATTTTCTTCCAACATAAATCTTGAAACGGCTATCCTCCAAACATCAAAAATTTTTTCAACGATTTCCTGTAGTCTCCTGAAGCATTTTTTATATTTGTATGTAGTTTAAAAACAACTACTTCACAGAATGCCTGAATATAATATAGCGGCACAGGACAGACGAAACAGTTTCTGGCGCCAGTCATTCCGGAATTATTCGCTATTCTTCTGCAAGATGCTGCAAAATCACATCGTTGATTTGTTCATAATATAAAATGTGTTAGGCTTGCACCACGAGTCCGGTGGACTCATGAATATACGTAGCAAACTTTAACGTTCTTTGACAAAATATTTTACTTTTTTCTAATTTGGGCAGAATCGCAAAATAATTTAAAATCTGTGTACAGACAGCTACCTGACAGAATGACTTGATATTTTATGTTTAGGGCGTCTGAAGTTGTTTCTGGCGCAATAATTCCAAAACTTCTAATGCCATCTATACTTAATTCCAAGAACTTTTCAAATGATGCTGATTCTAGGTGAATCTTTATTCCAGTAGTAGCCAACCTTTCTCAAGAGCGAATTAATTTCAATATTTTCGATTCTCTGGTGGATAAATGGGTAATTAATAATAAATTAGATTTTTTAGTAATGTAAATATTATGTATTTATTTAAAGCAACGTGCGTTATACCCAGAATCAAACAAAACTTTAACATTATTTTAATTGGTGACATTCTTGAGGTTGAAAATCCTTGTAAAGCTTTTCTAAATTTATATGATATTTTGTTGTATTCAGTCTGATACAAGCATCAGAATTTTCCAGCGACAATCTATTTCTCATTAAATTCAAAAAAAAATCATTTTTGAAAATATTTGCTAACAAACATAGCTAGAACCAAAAGCAGACAACACAGCAAATCCAACCTTCTACAAGTAAAAATCCTTTGTGGAAGCGATGACCAACAATTTGAAATGATATTAAGGTTATTTGATTCAGCTGCTTGAAGTTCTTGTCTTAATTCCTTGAATTTTTCTTACCAGATACTTGAGTTTTTAAAATCAATAAGTTCAAGTACAAAATTTTGTATTCCAAGAAATCCAAAATATTTAAGATTCATATCTTTTTCATCTATTACGTCGGGGCGTATAATAAATGAACATTGGGCCTAAGGATTTTAGTCTTTCAAATATGGATGGAGAAATCGTCTTTTATGTTACGTATATAATTAATAAGCTTTCGAAGTTTGCATTGTCAATTTCTTCAATCAAGTTTTTATGTCGTTTTCAAACAGTTGCAGCTTAAAAGCAAAACTCTTCCATCCTTCAAATAACTTTAAAATAATGTACTGATTTCACTGGAGGTGCAAATTGAGCTCATTTAGGTGCTTCTTAATATCCGCTAAAAGCCTTAATTTCAACAACCAGAATTTATCATCGAGCTAAGGAAACTTTTAACACATTTCATTCAAAAAATTTGGATAGCATCAATGGAGAAAGGAATCTGTTCAAAATATTTCCCCTACTAAGCCATCGAATTTCTACATGCTAAAGCAAATCACCACATACGGCTTTCATTTTATTTAAAAATCTTTGAACTGCCTTGAATTAAGAATCGACGAGCTACAATTTTGTTAACGATTTTCATCGCCACACCCATAACTTCAGTTTATAACACGTGGTGACTTTGTTTTTGGCCAAATTTCATAAAAAACGCAGCATATACAACAAACACTATTTATTAAGAGGATTGACCCTCGAGTCAGCTCCATGTCAGATGATGATGATGATGAAACAATTTACTAGATAATATTAGAAACACACAGAAAAAGAAACAAAGAACACCAAACAGACATAACAAACATCCAACACACAAAAAAAGTGTAAGTACACGCGACCGCTTCAAGCATCTCTAAATAACTCCCTGTCCCTTGCTTGCAAAACATCCGCACATGGATTTACATCTTAAGGTGCAGCGAAGGTGCTGCCATCTTCCCGTTACACTCTCCCCCTCTAGATCGCGTAAATGTCCTCGAATGCGATCTAGGAGCGATTTTTGCGAAGTCGTCCTCTTCTGGGGATAGCTTGCTGTGTGGTTTTTCTTCGGGGTCACCGCAGAGTGGAGTAAGCTCTGAAATGTGAAAGTTCCCATACATTCCTTTTCGGAATTGAGAATTTCGTAGGAGGTGGAGCTAACAATCTTCCCAATTTCATATGGTCTGCCTCGTTTTGGTATAAACTTTGTTGAAATGCCTTTGTGCATTGCTTAGTAAAGGGTCTTGACCAATACTCGATATCCTACGTTATACTGTGCCACGTTACGCCGACCTCTGTTGGCAATTTCCTTCCTTCCATCTTGTACCTTTTCAACGGTGTTTCGCACTTCCTTCAGGGTATATGCCATTTTTAGGTAAGTAGTAATTTGCGCAAAATTTTTTACGATAGCACGGAAATCGCGGTTTACCTCATCAGCTGTTCTAAGCTCCTTATACCAAACATTTGAAAAGCGGGAGTGTATTTCGTAGTATCACTTTTCACAGTATTCATTGCAAATGGTATTGCCGGAAGTTTTTCTGGCCAGGTTTTGTGAGCATCTCGAATATACATTGCTAGCTGTATTTTGAGATCTCTATTTTTCCTCTCGGAAGGGTTTGCTTCGAGATGGTACACAGGGATCAGCTGCTGATTTATTCCTAAGCAAAATAGCGCTTTCTGCATCGCCTGGGCTACATATTAACTTCCGTTATCGGATATAACTTTTCGCGTCATCCCAAATCATAAAAAAATTTCTGAAATTAGAAGTTTGGCAAATGCATCGTTGATTGCGTCCTTCATGGTAAACAGCACCACCCATTTAGTGCTAGTGTCTTCAACAATCATCATCCACTGTTCCCCTGCTGGGCACTCTGGAATGGGCTCGAAGAGAAAGATCCAAGGCAATCACTTCAAATCGTCACGACGCATCCTAGGCTAGGGTACGGTCAATAAAACCTTCTTACGTTCAGAGCTGGACACCACAAGTAGAGCTTCCTTAGAATCCTCTTCTGGTACATAGCGGTAAAAAATACCACCACTTACAAGGTAACATCTGTCCGTCCATTTGGTAAAATTGGTTACAGGTGAATTGGTTTCCAAAGTTACATGTATTTTATTTAAGTCTAGGTCCTCTAATTGCGCTGCACGTAAATCGGCGGCACTCCCGCACAGGGGTTTTACAAAACAAATATTCTTCCCAAACATTGCTGGTGGGCTATCAGTAGTAACTGAGAACATTTTATTTTTTAAGTCCAGGTACTTTCCATTTTTAAAATTAATGAATTCCTACTATTTTTCTAAAACATCAACATCTTTTGTTGTACCTGTCGTAGGTGTAATTTCACAAAGCTCCTCATGTATCTTTGGAGAATCAATGGATCTGTATCGAGTAACTATTGCAAGTCTAGCAATATTATTACTATCTGTACTTTTCTCGATAGCGAAGCTAATAACATCACTACTTAACAAATTATCTTTAAACTTGCGCATAGACAGCTTTCGACATATCTTTATCTTCTAACTGACAAAGGTATTTGTTTTAACCGTTCCAATGTTTAATTTTTATTTTTGAAGCCTTCAGGAAGTGAATCTGTGGATTCTAAGGATGCTTTTTGTTAACTCACCATCTGTGAGAGCTTTCCGTTTTTGGCTTTGTTAAAGGATGCAACAAAACTCGCTTTCATAGATGGCTGGTGCTTAATTAAGAATTGCTGAAAGGATTTATTTTTTGTTGGCGACATTGCAATACACATTTTTAATATGCTCTGATGTTTCGTCTTCTTACATTTTACTCGATGAACTTGTGTTTGGATAGAAAATGTCGTTCAATATTGTATGTTCGCGCAGTTACAGATCTATTACATAAGGTACATACAACACCATCATTTACTTTAACACACCCGTATGTTTCTTCCCATAAACATGAAAGAGTTTTCACTTAGCACAAGTAAGTGCATACTTAATTGCATTACCCACGGGTATAGGGTTGTAGGGTTGCCGACCACTGCTTTATTCCTTTACAACACGCTGCAAAACCACATAGTTGATTTCTTCAACAATTGTATATTATATAGTATTTGCTGTATGTACACTGAGGGTTCACACATGTACTGTTCATATTGGCAGGATCTGCGTTGCAGGCAAACGTTTTCAACAAAATATTTAGTTACCGTGATGTTTCCAAATTTGGAAGATATGCACAAATACTTTGAAAACGTGTGAACACTTGGCATTATATTATGTTGAGCACACGTGAAACTGTTTCTGGTGGTAATAAGTCCAGAAATTTTAGTGCCATCTATACTTTATTCCAAAAACTTTCCAAATAATTCTGATACTAGTTAGCCCAATCTATATTCCTTTCCCACGCGACCAATACTGTGATAAAGTTAAGCTAGTCATTTTTTTTACATAGGTACATATTAGAAATTGTTAAAAATTTTTATTATTAAGGAGACATTTATGTTGATCATTAAAATTATCGAAAACAGTCAACTAATTGAAATAAGTAATTCTGGAGAATTATAGATTAATCTATATAATTTGGTAACTTAAATAAACACAAACAAATTAACAACATGGTTTGATAATAATTTAAAGTTACCTTTCGTTAGTAATCACAAATCAGTATTATACCCTATGATACTTCTTGCTTGTCGTTCGGTTCGCTAACTGTAACTTATGCATTATTTATCAAATTTAATTAAAGTGAGTTTCTAACATGACGCATTTCTGAAATGTATGTAGATGGGTAAAGGTACATTGCAGTAATACTTTAGCCCATTAGCTTAACCTACACAAGCAGGTATTTTAAGCAAACAAAAGGATGTAGCTTTTGAGTCAAAAGCAGAGCACTTCATAATTGCACTACACCTTGGCACATTCTATATAAACAAACCTAATCAGATAGTAAATTCCACAAGTTTAAGGAAAATATTTACTGACGGCAGGAAATGACAGCCACGTAAAGGCCGTTCTTCCGTAAACTGGGACTGTATTAATTCCAATTTTATTAAACTTAGCTAAAACGATTGCGTTAAATTAAGGTTATCCCAAACATCAGTGTACAACCTGTATTAACTGTAAAATTCACAGAAATATGGTTATTTAAACCACAACAACTAACAGAAGATTATATTAACGAATTCTGTGAAAATTTAAACCAAATAAATTTGCATTACCTTGTTGTGAAACTGCATCCGCCCTTATAACTTTACATTTTCGTTGTTTAATACCAAAATCCCATTTAAAAACGTTAATGTTATCATGTGTAAATCCCAGAGCTCTGTTTAATACAAGCCCATTTACAAACTCATAACATAACAATGTTAGTGTTATTTAGTAATATGTTGTCATGTACAATTTAATCCAGATAATGTACGATTTGATAATGCCGATTTGTTTAGTTTACAATTGAACATACCCAGTATAACTCTGATTCCATATATAATGATAAAGTTAATTAACAACAAAAGTAGTTAGTTGAAGTTTCACACTTAAAATATAATTCGAGAGTTGCCATTTATCTTTGAAATTTCTTACCAGTTTGTTCAAAATACTTAAAATTGTTTAATAAATTCTGGGTTAAATTAATACGTACCTACCTGTTAGCCTATGGTCATAGGCAAATAAACCCTTTGATGTCTGATCGTAATGCACTACTAGAACCAGTAAAAATATTAGCGGACTTGCGTTGTAGCTGGCGCACCCTTACCAAAATCGCTATGAAATTATAGGTAAGCAAAGTGAAATTATAGGAAAACTAAGAAGTACTGAGCGTTATCTAAATTTTTGCTGGGCCATGGCTGAGCGTCTGAAAAGCAGGTAAAGGTGGATTACGAGCATTATGAAGTGTGATTTGGTCAACAGTTTCAATAATATGTGAAAATACATAATACCGGACTCTGATAATACGAAGCTTGTTCTATTGAAAATCATCTTTGATCAACTTAGCCTTGAAAACAAATGCAATAATTCAAATGACGATTGTTAATGTTAGTAGTGTTTGTCAGCAACACATTAATAAGTTTCTGGCGTTTCATTTGATCCTGACTATTAAAATTTCGATTTTGAAATGGCCCTTGTTATTGTAAATCCGTCCAAGTTTCGTCAGCGTGCGGAATAGTGCCGATAATCTAAGAATGGAAAAGAGGGAACTATGAATAAGCGGCGACCAGTTGCACGGTGTACTGCATTAACAGAAAACAATATGGCATGTGTGGAAGGCTTTATTAGAGCAAATCGTAAAATTTAAATTACAAAAATTTACAGAAATTGTTGGGGCGAGTGTAGGATGTTTCCATAGTACTGTTCGTAATTTGGGTTACAGCAAAGTTTATTTGCAATGGATTCCTCGTCTCTTATCTAAAGAACAAAAATGTTGCAAATGGGCTTATCTCTGCAATACCTCATAGACTATAGGCAAAATGGTGATGAGTTTCTTCTGTCAATAGTTGCTGGTGACGAAACTTGGTGCCAGTACTACGAGCCATCCAGTAAGTGATCGTCGATGCAGTGGAAACGTTCAAATTCACCACCACCACCGAAGAAGTTTAAAGCATAACCTTCTGCAGGGAAGGTGATGTTGATATTTTATTAGACCATGCAGCACCCTTGTTAATAAAGTTTAAGGAACCTGGAGTAAATGTCTATGCAAATCTATACAATGGAACTTTGAACAAGCTTCATCAAGCGATAAGACGGAAATGTCCAGGAAAACTTACGCGTGGGGTGATTTTGCTGCACGACAATGCTAGGCATCATGTTGCTAATGTGCCTTAACTGTAACGGTAATTATTTGTAATTAAATTGTTTAATAAATGTTTTATAAAGCAAAGATGAGTTTCAATTGAAGGCACCTCGTAGTTAACAACATCAATTAAATATTATTACGATCTTAAAATACATACAAATAGAAATATGTCAATTATGAGATATAATAAGAACTTTGGAACTTTACCTATTTTTATAGTTTCTTATTAATTTGTTGTTGCAAAAGTGCCAACAATGTGTACGGAATAATACATTGTCTCCGTTCTTTACATGGCTCATTGATATTTAAAATGTAGGCATCGCATGACTAACATAATTCTAATTTAAAGATAGGGACTGAAAAATATTATTAGTCGGGTTTATAATAAAATTTATTAAACTCTTTGGCGGGTATAATTTTCCTTAAATTAACGCTTTATCAGTGCGATAATCTATTTGTTTTATTAGTACCTTTTCGAGATTTTTATGAAAATCGGATATAACTTTTTAATGACTTTTCAATTTAGCTGCACTTGTACTTTTATAAACATTTTCGTAAAATATATCCCGTCGAATAATTTACTACAAAGTAATGTAAACGTATTCACACTTTCTATTAAATTTCCGGTATCACAAACAGCATTTTTTTATAATTTCTATTATACGATGATTTTCCTACATCACGTACACCATTTATTGTTGCTAATGGATTGAGTATTAAATATAAATTCCTCATGGTAGTCTTCACAACCTGAACGAAAGTTTGAAACTTTTGGTTATTGGTTTATCATTAACATCTCTCTTTCGCCGAAATATTTGAACCGTATTCTCTAATACATTTTGTGTTAGTCACCGTGTTAATAATAATTCTACTCCATAATTTGTTTCTCAGTCTCCTTTCGACAATAAACAAGTTCTAATAGTTTGTAACAATCTGCTAAAACAGGAAAGAACTTTACTTTTAGGTAACTGCAATACGTTTTAAACTGTTTTGTAATATTGTTTATCTACTTTGATTTAATAATAGGTCCATTATGATACCGAAAACAGTTTAATAATGGAGGCTATTATTAAACTGTTTTTGGTAATAAAATCCTCTATTATTAAATTGTTTTTGGTAACTTTTTGGTTTTTAAGATTGGTGACATTTGCTTTCACTTTGGTCATAAAACGACAAATGTCAGATGTCGAATATACATAACCACAAACTCTATCAAAAATTTTGAATTTCTACATAACAAGTATCTCAAAGTAGATAAAATAGTATATTATACTCGTTTCATAACGGGCATTGTAGCACTTGTTCCATTGGAGCACTCCTCGCTACGCTCGTCCTGCGCCAAACCCACGCGTGCTACAATAAGCCCGTTATGAAACTCGTATAATAATATACTATTGTATACGACAATTTTTAGTTGAAACCGGCAAACGGTTTTTGCTTTTTACACACAAACCAGAGCTGTTTGTGTGGGGAGTTTGATAAATTTGTTGTAATACATTGTAGGAGCAAAATTGAACAATTCAATTTTTTTATATTATTTAATACAACAAATGCAGTTGGTATTTCTAAAAATTAAAATAATTATTACGACAGTATCTGCCATGGTAACAGCAATAATAGTTGGTAATCATCAGAACATATTATATAAACATGCTTTAAAAGCGCAAGGTGAACAACTAAATTGTTTCATTAAATGAATACGAGGGTGGTTCACCATTTATTGTTCCTAATATAGAAGCAAATGACTTAGACATTTGAAACGACTTTATTTCTCAACGTAATCCCCTAAAAGGTTAACACATTTAGTATAATGATGATGCAAAGTTTGAATGCCTTTAGAAAAAAACTCTCTGTCCTGCACTGCAAACTACTGATTCACAGCAGCCAGCATCTCTTCATCTTCTGAAGAATGAATTCCCCGAAGATGTTTCCTTAATTTGAGAAACAGCTGAAAGTTACTAGAGGCTAGATCTGGGGAATTTGGTGGTTGTTCTAAAATTTCAAACTAGCATTGTGGATAACAGCCATAGAAACACAGCTCTTCTGAGCGGGAGCGTTGTCTTGATGGAACAGAACGTCGCGTTTCAATTTTCCATGAATTTTTTGCTTTGCAGCCTCAAGAACTTTTGTTATGAGATTTGCGTAATAGTCTCCCGTTATTGAGTGGTGTACGTGATAAATAATCAACAAAAAGAACTCTCGTGTAATCCTAAAACGCCGCTGAAGCCGATGAAGTCACACGAAACTTTTGTGGGGGGCGGGGAACCACGACGCTGCCATTCCATACTCCGCCGTTTTGACTCTGGATCAAAATTACGACAGTATCTGCCATGGTAACAGCAATAATAGTTGGTAATCATCAGAACATATTATATAAACATGCTTTAAAAGCGCAAGGTGAACAACTAAATTGTTTCATTAAATGAATACGAGGGTGGTTCACCATTTATTGTTCCTAATATAGAAGCAAATGACTTAGACATTTGAAACGACTTTATTTCTCAACGTAATCCCCTAAAAGGTTAACACATTTAGTATAATGATGATGCAAAGCTTGAATGCCTTTAGAAAAAAACTCTTTGTCCTGCACTGCAAACTACTGATTCACAGCAGCCAGCATCTCTTCATCTTCTGAAGAATGAATTCCCCGAAGATGTTTCCTTAATTTGAGAAACAGCTGAAAGTTACTAGAGGCTAGATCTGGGGAATTTGGTGGTTGTTCTAAAATTTCAAACCAGCATTGTGGATAACAGCCATAGAAACACAGCTCTTCTGAGCGGGAGCGTTGTCTTGATGGAACAGACCGCCGCGTTTCAATTTTCCATGAATTTTTTGCTTTGCAGCCTCAAGAACTTTTGTTATGAGATTTGCGTAATGGTCTCCCGTTATTGAGTGGAATACGTGGTAAATAATTAACAAAAAGAACTCTCGTGTAATCCTAAAACGCCGTTGAAGCCGATTAAGTCACACGGGACTTTTGTGGGGGCGGGGAACCACGACGCTACCATTCCATACTCCGCCGTTTTGACTCTGGATCAAAGCAATGAACCCAGGTTTCATCTAAAGGTACAAATCTTTCCAAAAATCTATCTAAAATCCATGTCCATTAATCTCAAACCGCTCGTAGTAGTGAGAAACCTGAACCGCTTCTGATCAGGTAACAACATTTCCGGAATCCATAGTGCGCAGACTTTTTTCAGACCCAATTCCTAGTGCAAAATTTATTCAACGCTCCCAACGGAAAAGGCACGTGTCTCAGCAATATACTTGACCGGAATTTCTTGATCACTCAGGAACAGATCTGATATCATGGACTAAATCGATATTCTCTTAAGTGACAACAGGTTCTTCTTGTAACATTGACACAACTTTCCTTCTAATTTCAAATCCCGACATTGATTCTTAATTACTTGATATGACGGGGTAGAATTGCTCAATACTCCGGACATCTCATTATAAATTTCCTGCGGTGATAAACCCTTCTTAAAAGGTTTGATCACAGCCTTGTATCGAAATTTTCCACTTCAACTAAGTCACTGGCATCACAGTAATATTAAATGTATAACTTTAATGAACAAAAAGTTAGGCACCTGCAACTTGGCATATATTAATTTCAATAACTGACGTTTCTAGGTAAACAAAATTTTCATTTACCGATCAATGTGTTCTATGTTAGGGACAATAATCGATGAACCATCCTCGTATGTGTAGTAAATGGCCGAGCCAAATAACGGTCGTTACTGGTCTATGATTCTATTGTTAAAACATTGTCAAACACACAATAGTTAATCGCCAAGAATTACTGCTAATTTCCAACGTAGTAAAGACCTTTTGAACAACTCGTATAACCTTTCTAGAGCCACCTCACTCTTACTGCTGGTTTAGAGAAACTTAGTGCCGTGGTAACTTCGGAAGTACACTGATACAAAACGCCCTCTTCCGCCGGTGTCCAACCGAACCTAGAATTTCCTGACATTACGTCAGACGTCTAAGTGTTAATTTGCCTATGCTGCCGCGTTCTTACATTTTCGACACGTGAGGTAACTCTTCGTGTGCTTAATCTTTAGACCAAGTAAAATTAAATATTCTAATAACGTTCTGCCCTAAGGTAATTTTCAAAATACAGAGTGTTAAATTATTATTTATTAAATAATCACAATTTCAGAAAAGCCAACATTAATTTTTATTTTAGTTTAAATTCACTATAAAGATTGTTAAGAATGGCCACCGTTGTTCTTGAGACATATTCTGGCTCTTCTTAAGGGAGATCTGGTTGCCCTACATAACATATCATTGTTATTCCGAATTAGTTCTGCTGACTCAAAAATTCATCTACGAAGATCTTCAACAGTCTCTGATGGTGTTTGGTATACCATATGTTTCTTATGGCCCCACAAATAATAATCTAAACAACTTCAGTTCGGAGATCTTGTTCTCATCTACCATCTACACGTCCTACAAACCATTGATTCAAAAATTGTCTTACACGTAAAGTGCGCAGGGTCACCATCGTTTGGTACCACATACCATGTCTGATCGCCAGAGGGACATCAGCTAACAATCGTCGTTCTGGTAGTCGCCGATTTGGAAATCTCAACCCATATTTTCGAGTAGCTGCTACTGAGTTTCCTTCACAAAAACCGTACATGTAATGGATATCGGCGTACTTTCGCGTTGTAAAAGTAAACATTATCAACATTATTAATAAGCTCAAGCAGAGAAATCAACTTTAAGGTGCTTTACTGTTTGGCATACAAGTAAATAATGTCATTTCTATAGTAACGTAGACAGAGTTTGTATCATATACCACTTACTATCATTTATTCTTTCGGCTGCTTCAGTATTTAACTTCTTTAATAATCGATTTAGAGAAAATGACCGATCTTTAGTTTCGACTTCTTTTCACCTCTCCTACACGTAGGTGACGTAGTCACCTCACGTCATGGGACACCCTGTATACAACAAGCAAACCATATTTTGAACAATTTGCTTTAAAACGCATAGCAGTTTTGTTACCGTTTCCTTTCGGTTTCATGTCGTTCTATCAATTATTAATCAAGATATTTTTAACTCCATTTCTAATTTTCGTTAGTTAAGAAATTTCAAATTATCCAACATGTCAAAAGCAAACTTAAGGAGTCGACTATAACCCAAAATCTTTTAACGCCATTGCTTTAATCATTTGTTTCATCTTCCTAAAAGAATGAAAAGGAGAAATTTCATTTAGATTTGTGTACTGCACCAATTGTCGCCAACATACGACTTAATAAGTCAACCGACGCTAAATTAAAATATTTTTATATAGTAGACAAATAGGTCCCTTATTTCCTAGGCGATAATATCTCTCCAAAGAGAGAAAATAAGACGATTAATATAAATGGAGAAAGATTAAATAATATTAAATTTGCAGACGATATTGTGCTTATAACAAATAACTTGGAGGAACTGCACGATATGATAAAAGAATTAAACTAAAGATCTGGAGAAATAGGCTGAAAACTAAACATAAATAATGCAAAACATATGACAAGTGATTTAATAAACACCCAAGAAAAACTATACCTAATAAGATTATATACCTAGGAGAAACATTTAAAGGAGGACACATAAATCAAAACGCAGAGGTAAACGGGATAATTAACCTAGGAGCGTGTTCGGAAGATTAAGTTCTATACCAAAAGGAAAACTTCAAAACTATAAAAAAATCACAAGTGTCCTATCGGTGCATCCCCCCTGTATCAACTTATGGTACAGAGACTTGGATATTAACCAAAAAGGTTATGAATAAAATAAATAAATAAAAGGTCAATGCCGAATGGAGAGAGCGATGTTTGGAATCACCCTGAAAGAGAAGAAAATAAATAAATGAATATGACAAATAACAAAGGTAGAAGTCATCGGCATAAAGACAGCAAAACAAAAAACGAAATGGACAGAACATGTGGCCAAAATGACTGAAGATAAATGGACAAAAAGATTATACAATGGTGACCGTGGGAAAGAAGAAGGCAAGGAGAGCGTCCAAACCAAAAATGGATAGGTGATGTCAAAATGATTGCAGGATCGAGGCGACTCCAAAAGGTGCAAGATCGTGCAACCGCGGTTGGGCGGAACAAGGCTGACTAAAGAAGAAGAAAAAGACAAATAGGTATACACCACAAGCACCCTACGAAACGTTGATAGAGTTTATATAAAGTAGGAGAAATAGTTGAAATCAGCAAATAATGCCTTTTCCACTAATTGTTCTACAGATAGTTGTGGAAGGTATATAGCAAATTTAATTATTGGTATTTTAAATGCCAACAAATCTCAGGCGGCTTACTTATAAGTTCAAAGGAACTCTATAAAGCCAATAATATAAATATATTCCAGACAAGATTCCTGTAGAAATAATATACCTTGTATAAATGCTATCCGATGCTGCGCTTGCACAGTTAAAACGACAAAACGTTAAAAAAGTATCAAAATTTAATTCGTAATGCATGTTTAGCTAATGATATAGACTATAGATAGAGTTGCAGCGGCAATTAGCAATCAAAAAATATTTTGAAAAATACTGACTTCCTTAACAATTATCATTTATTCAAGCAACTTTTGCTACAACTTTAGACCAATTGCAAGCTAAAGAAATACAGTTACCAGATCCATTCACTTGATATATAAATTTGAAAAATGAATTAATTCAATTAAGTGCAGTATTGGTAAAATTAATTGGAAAATCTAAGCTCAGATTAAAAAAGAGTTCTGAATCCTCACCAACGTCACTCAAGTTCCAACACTGTTTTGATATGCAAAAATATAAATTAACGTTGTAATTTATTGTTACAATATTACCAAACATAAGGTATAAATAACTTCATGTAGGCATTACCAATGTAACTAATTCATTATCACAAGATCAACAATTGCCATACATATCTCAGTATTGTATTTATTTAGCTGCTTGTACAAAAATTATTTAGTAAATCATTAACGTGATTTTTGTAAATGTAAATGTTTTTTTCTCAATTTAAGATACACGTTGTGGATAAACACGCATATTTTAAGAAATTAAGTGTATATACTATGGGTTTTGGCAGCATATATATGCGCATGTTTTGATTCTTTTTTGTAGGTAGAACTCCATGCCTTGATATAACATGATCAGTTTGTGTATATTTTGATTTAATTTTTTCAAAATCACTTGAATTTGTTATATTCTAGAATAGTGCAATGTTTAATATACTAGGTGAACATAAAAGAAGACGAAGAAATAAATTTAATACATAATTTAATGCACTGTTATAAATTTTTCTGCTGTGAATACGACGTAGATGTTTGTAATTCCTGAATTATTTACAAATGCTAGAAGAGAAATACACACGTACTGGACTTTCTCATAGACCACTGCAATTAGTTAAATTATGTATGCTTAGGTTGTGTACCAAAATCCTAGGGTACACGGACTATGCATATAATAGATATTATATGAGTACCAGTCCCACTTCCCTGTTCAATAGTTAACTGTGTTAAATATTTATACAAACATTAGACCCTACCAGCGTGGAGTGCTTAATAGAACGATGTTTCCCTGTAGGTATTCTATGTACAGAGTGCGCGCACAATTTTAAACCAATCTCGCAAATTATTTCAGAACCATGACTACACACATTTTTATTCACAAAATGTTTAGTTCATTCAAGGTTAAACTTGTACATAAAAATGTTGTGATATGGAAACTTAAATTTCCACATGGTGTTGTTGCAGTCATACATACGTAATTTCAATTATTAATAAGTTACATATTTTTTAAAAACTTTATGGATTTGAAATCCTTTAAGTCTATAATATATCAAACTCTAAACCTTAAACTTTATTACTCAAACAAGAATAGAAGTTCAAGGACAAGAATCACATGTACTTACCACTAAGAGCACTAAACTTCTAAACAAAAAACTATATTTAAAAATATTTTGATAACACATTCTCAAATATTTCTAAAAGTTGCCTTTTGTCTGTTTAATAAACTTTAAACTAACGACAAAGTATGATGCTGAGAAACATCCTGTTATAAAAATCTTAATGGCAGAAGTATATTTGCTTAGCTATGAATTCTTTAACAACATTATATATTAAATACAAAAACATGAATAAGCCGCACACAATGTTCTTAATTTTATCGGTTAAGTTGTAGTAAAGGTAGTTTTAATAGTATTGAAAGCTTAAATCAGATTTGTATAAAATAAATATATAAGATTATTTAAATGTATATATTCCTCACACCAGCTGAGATAAACCTTCTTCTGGAATACACAGCAGAAATGTGCGATGTTCACCCACTTGTTATATGTCTCCGATCTGCTGAAAAAAATGCTGCATTTATAAAGTATTTTTTCATTTATTTTAAATTTAAACTCCTGTGCGTATATGCTGTATCGCCGAATTCAAAAATTAATTATTTATTAATATTAGTTATAATATACAGAGTGTCTATTTAAAATAAGAAGGTCCAAACTGTTACCAACAAAACCGGAACTAAATAGTAAGATCTGTTCATATGTTTTAATACACCATTACTTATATTTTAATAACCTAAAATTCATTTGCGGCGGCCGTGAGACTTCTACGGTGAAGGTCCTGGGTTCAATTCCCAGTACCGATACATCGGATTTTTAACGGCTCTCTTTCTTCACGAGGCAATGGCAATCCAGCGAGGTATTCTGCCTAGTAAATCTTCTCTGGAGTAGAACTGTTTACACTTCCTGTGGTTCGGAGCCCCCGTTAAGCTGTAGGTCCTCTAAACGCGCAACACAGGCATAGAAGAGAAGATCGCTACGTCTCGCAAAAGATAAAGCACTCGAAGAAGAAAACTCATTTGTTTCACTTGTGTTCTCTTCACACTCCATGAAGATCTTTCGTCTCTAAAAACGATATTAACTACATACTATTTTCTACATCACACATCGTAACGTAACTGCAATTATCTAAATTTTACAGAAGAGACAAAACAAGTAATAGTGAAATTGATTTTTGTTGTCATGCAAGTTGCTTCTGGAAATATCAACTTCACTGTTTAGTATTATTTACCTACAATATCAAACTTTTTTAATCTATATTTTAAAAATGTCAACTTTAGATATCTGCAGACTTTTGTAAACATGTGGCAATATTGCACTCAAAATGTATACGATTTAACTGCCATAACTTAAGAAATGGTAATTAAATCATATATCTTTATTAGTGCAATATCGCCCTAACTTAAGATATCGATTATGGTTATAATACTATTGTTACAAAATCAAAACATTACTACAAAATTTCACGAACCAATAGTTTCAGGCCAGAAAAGCAGTTCTCGTTTTTACTTGTCATCTCAAAAATGGTAAATTTAAAACAATTAAGGCGACATTAATAAAAAATGTCTAAATGTGTCCTCAAGGAGTTTCTAAAACTACTTATAGATCAAAGCAGGCAACTATAACATTCGGATTTTCTCTACACATATGATCATTTTCTTTTTCTTCCCTGATTTTCATCTTATTTTTTATATGACGATCATACTCTGTTTAGCTATCGTTCTTTTCCCGTCTGACTGCTATTTTTCTAAGGTTCACAAACTTAGTACCGGTCTTCTTTCGGTTGAAAAAACGAGGTGTTAAACCCCGTGTTAGAAATTGTATAATAACGTTTTTTTTTTACAACAGGAAATCCTTTCTCCTCTTGTTCTCTTTGATAGTATCTATACATTTGGGCCAGGGCCAGCGATCCATCTATAGATTCTCTGGTAGTTTGCGCCCTTAAGTAATGCGATTCAATTCATTGAAAGCTGTTGATACGTTGTGGTACTAAATTTTTAATCTTAATTTTAATCTTTTATCTGTTCCTTCTATGCTGCATTCCACATTTTTGGCCCAAGCGGTACTTAGAAATCTATCTCTTATATTAAGCGTGTTTAAAATAAAAGGTCTTGCAAATTCTTCTTCTTGTTGCCTTCTACCACCCTGGTGTAGTTCGGCCTTAAAGATTGCATAAGAGATGCTGCGAATTATTTTTCAAGATCATTATCAGGCAGTCCTCAAATCTTCTAAAATATGGTTCTTCTAAGACAGTGGTTTCCAGTGGGGTTGTGCTATGGGGTTAGGGAGGTCGCGGGAGAATTTCCATAATAACACAAAATACCTCTTCAAGACATTAATTCTGCCGTCCACAAAGTAAATAAAAATAAATCAAACATAAAATGTTAAAATTTTCAAAGAATACAAGACCTTAAACATAAATAACTGTGAACATAAAAACAAGTTGTAAAGTAAAACCATTAATGCAATGTATGTGCCTGTTTTCAGAAACTAGCTCTTCAAATCTGGAATCTGTATTCGATTCACACACAATGATATCATTTTCAAATTCTAGGCGGTTTTTTACTTTTTATTTGATGGCCGTCATACGAGAAACTTAATTCATACAAATATGATGTAGCAAATAGTACCAACCACTTCACAGCAAGCAAACTCGGAGTATTCTTGCATTATTTTGGTCAAAAATTGTTTCAATCTACACTCTGGGAAAAGTCTAGATACAATCTGAGCTTCAAGAAGTTTTTCTTTCATATTTGTCGAAATTTCAGCTTGTACAACGCAATTGTCTAACAACGGATTCAGTATGCATCTATGATTGTCATAACTGTTTTGAATTTCTTTGGGGAATAGTCAATGCTGTTGTTTTCAATTGTTTAAATTAACTTGCATATCTTCAAATAAGTGCTCAGAATGTATTATATTATCATCCTTAACTAAGTCTTTCGTGAGTTCTTGAACGCTCTGGAATGAATAGAACTTCTTTTTTCCAATTGAAGTCGACCAGAAATCGAGTTTCTTTATAAATCCGTTAGTTTTCTTGGTAACTGTTATTATGTTAATATGGTTGGCCTTGCACACTGCTATTCCGAGTGTTTAAGTGCTCAAAAATATCAACAAGTAAAGCCAGCCTAAAAACCTAAAGGGAAATGGAAAATGTGTTCTCATATTCTAGTTTCTCATCTTGCAGATACATCAAAAGTTCCGCTTTCACCTTCGAAATCCATCTTACTTCCGTGTGATAAAGAAGATTTGTGTATAAAGAACAAATTTTCAAAACACAATCCATTTTAGTAAGATTTTCATGCAAGAGCTTCTCAGTGTAAAACATACAGTGCATCCATGTGGTATTTGACATTATCTCTTTTAATCTGACAATAAGACCAGATAGACGTGCTGTTAGAGCCTTGGCGCAGTCTCGTACTTCTTCGTACTTTGCATGAAAGAGTTGAATGAACATTTTCCGGTAGTATGGACCTCTAATGGAATACAAAATAAAATATCTTCTGTAATACCATGTGCAGTATTGTGCTATAAATTGGATACAGTTAGAAATATCCGTGCATTCGTCCATCTGGATTAGTGGTTGCTAATGTAAAAGTGGCTCGGTCCTTGTGAATGTAATTTAGATTTCTTTCAAAGAATTTTACAGAGTTTTCTTTTTTGTCTGGATGTTTGGTGTCTAAAAGTCAAAATAGCTTTGATGGCTTCATATTTTCTTTTGACACCACTTCTCGACAAGGTACGCACTAGGGTTTCTGGGAAGTATCGGAAAAACATATCTGAGATATTAATCGCTGCACAACCTATTTTTTATTGTATTCGTGTCACTGCCAGACGTGGGAGGTTTTAATGACCGTTTTACAAATTTATCCATGTTAACACAACTAGTATAGCTCATACTTAACGTTATTTGCTATCGATGCATTGCACTCAACACACAGTCAGCAGTACCACACAATTTTGAACTGATTACTAATCTCAACACGGTCTGCTGCGTATATGAAGCAAAATATATTTTCCAGATTATTCCAGTGCCATCTAGCACCCTCTCGAATATAGTGGAAATTTCCGGAAATACGGAAAACAAATAAATAAATTGCACTACTTGGTAATACATGGCATCAGTTGGCCGTTTAGCTGCTAATTCTGAATGAAGTAGAGCACTACAAAGAGGGGGATCGCGAAATAAATTTTTGGCAAACGGGGGTCGCGCTTTAGAAAAGTTTGGGAACCATTGTTCTAAAAGAATCTTTATGAACGTAACGTTTTAGTTTACAGTTTGGTTTGCAAAGTACTCTAATGAGAGTACTTTGTAAACCAAACTGTAAACTAATGTCTTTCGCTTGTATTTGTCATTTTCTTGGCAGGCAGATGTCTTTCATATGAGTTCAATATTTTTACGTTTAGCTTCCATATATCTTGTCTTTTTTGCCTAACGTTAGTTAGTATTTTGTTCAACCAACGTATTTGTGTTCTCCTCTTCTGTATTTTCTTCGATTTCCATTTTTTGATTTTCAGAGCCATTTTCGTTATTGTCTTCGCCATTTTGTTCTTTGTCTAATATATCAGTGATATTTCTATTACCACCTTTCCCATTCCCAAAATTTTCAGTTCATGCTGACTTGTTTATACATTTCGTGTCAGAAGTATAATCAACAAATAGTATGTAAGTGGAATATGAAAGGTATAAAACCTTGACTTTGAGGTATGCTTACAACATTTTACAAAGTTAAATTTAAAGTATACAAACAAAACTGGAAAATAGCCGAACTGTATATCAGCAAACACTTACTGCCTGCTGTTCTAACAAGTTTTTACTTGTACTTACTTTTAGTTTATTCAGTTGTAAAGCACGTTGGACAATTATATTTGATCTCGCATTTACTCTTTAACGCCACACTTGTGGTGGTACTGCTAGATGCAAAGAAATATTTTTACTGGAATACCTCTTCAACATAAAAGTTATTTAAAGCAGATTTTAGATTGTACGATATGCGTTATGCGTTTGCTATAAAAACTACTTAACATATCCACATACCAAACAATAAATAATTTAGTCATTTATCTACAATACGATCAAGAACTAAAATAGGTATTGCAACCGATATCTCATATCTAGAGACAGAGCCAGAACTGGAATGATTAGTAAACCAAATACGGTGGGGCAGCAGTAATGATGCTACTTGAAAGTAATATGCTTAGAGTAATCTTAAATCATCAAAATGAAACGACCTGCCGCGTACATATGACGAGGGTCTACATTAATAACATGCGATACCATCTCACTTCCTACCGCATAGGACGGTTATGAAACAATAAACAACTACACAGCACTTTATTAGCTCCGGCTCAACCCCGGCGACGTCTTCAGTGGCCCATGCGCCCGGCTTATGCAGATTTTATTTCTAAATTTAATTTTAGTATTGCGGATAAACAAATTAAGCACTTGCAAAAGCGAGTTAATTTAGTTTTGGCTTCTGCAGCTTTATTTTATCTATGGTTACCTTTATTAAAAAATATGAGATTTCAGAACGGAAACACAAATGTTACCAACCACAGTAAACCCTGTGAACCGATTGAATTAAATAAATTAGATTACATAATGTACAGTAACAGCACACATCAAATGTTTTGCACAGAACAATTATAATTTCCAGGAAAATTGGTGATTCGTTTCCCAAAGATCCGGCTTTATAACTAAAACTATTTTGGAAAAAGATCAATATCGTTGTATAAACATTGTAATGATCGATTCTGGGCGGAAGAAATGAGGAATGTTGAGAGTTAGGTTTTGAACTTGGTGGATATAAAGTTGTTCGTACAAAACTTCTCAACATTTTCAATGTATTCATCTTCCAACTGCAAAATTGTTTCTGTGTTTCATTAACACACATTACCCTGGATATCCTGTAACATTACATTAAAAAGCCAAAGTACTATATCTTTTTAGATGTTAAAAACACTTACTATATAAACCAGATACTTACGTTACTCGTGTTTTGAGATGGACCAGAAATTTGTATATGCATAGTTTTTCCTGTTACCTAAGATATAAATCGGAAAGTTAATGAAAATCTAAAAATATTCACAGAAGAAAATACAATATCACGTCAGTGCTTAGTAAAACATATAATGAAGAGACAAGAAAAACAAGATTATCATTTATAGTTTATGCAAAATAATAATTCTTTTAGTACTAAAAAATTCAGAAAACAATATGAGTATATACAGCTTTAACAATATAGCTGAATTACTGGCCGCGAATTGCGCACAAGCGAGGTAGCTTAAGTGGAGACGGAGAACGTTCTATACCTGAACTGCGCGTTTACAATATCGGTACAACCCGATATATAGTAGTAGCAGCCTGTGAGTTTAACCATTGCATTATAACAAAAAAAAAAAACAAGAAAAAAGTTTACATCGCCGACTGTACTATGCTTGTGACGTCTTTCATCTCATGTTTCTCCCGTTTCCTACTTTACGCATTTCGCGGCTTCATCTGAGTTGGTCGGTTTGTATACACCACAATCATTTCAACATTTTCATTATTCATCTGCCTCTTCTTCTTTGTAGCTATAGCAGTTGTGCTTCGTAGTTTTGATGCTTACTTCTAGCCTTTCCTCTTCCAGTGACTTTCTTCTGCATGACCTGTCATGCATGAACTTCTTACGTAACCTTGCTCCTACCATTTGCATCCAACCGTTGTTATAAGGGCTTCAGGGGTCTGTAAGGAGTTGGTAAACGGCATGTCGTCGCTGACGTAATGACCCCACAAAAGACGTCTCATTAATATACGGTAAAATACTAGCTATAGGGAAAGACTTGAAAAGTTTATTTATTATTTAAATTTAGTACAAATGTGTGGCAAAGTATATGAAACATATACAGGGTGTTCCAAAACGTATCGGCAATATTTCAAAGATGAATACGGGTCCTCCTACTCCAATCAATCTTCCCGGAAAATCTGCGTTAAGCCAAGTTCTAACACGAAGACATTGATGTGCTGGGGCCCCATCGTGTTGATACCACATTGCACGTCTAATATTTAAAAGCACATCTTCATAGGGGTAAAGGGTTGTCTAGAAAATATTCGTAATTCGTGCCATTCAAACGGTGTGGCTGTTCAAATGGTCCAATCAGACGATCATTAAGAATACCAGCTATCATATTAACACTAAATCTATGTTGAAAATGCGAGCGTCTTCTTACATGAGAATTTTCTACAGCTCATTCATGAAATTATGATAATTATTGATACCGTCTCGTGTGAAAGAAGCTTCATCGGTTCATCAAATATGCGGTAGCTTTTGGTTATATTGTACCCAATTACAATATTAAACGAGCTTCAAAATTATTACCTAGAGCTTGAACTCTTTGACGATTATATGGATGTAAGCGACTACTTCTTATTATTCTTCAAACCTGATTTATACATATACCAGTACGTAATGTAATTCTCTGCACACTTAAAGACGGATCTTCTTGTAATAAATCAAGAACTTGTTCATTATCATTTATGGGTCTACGGACAACTCCTTGTTCGACTGCATGTCTTGCATTCAAAGTGCCATGTTTCCTCAGCTGACAGTGAATTAACGAAAGCTACACGCGTAGGCAGTCTTCTATTGGGACATCTTTTACGATATGCTTGTTGTGCTGCTAAATCATTTTCATCACAGACCGTAAACATAATGAATATCTGCATATTCTTCATTTGAAAATAACATTGGCATTGTGAATCACTGACACACGATGGGTATAAGGATACAAAGAAGAAGCCAATAATTTCAGTATCACAGTAATAAACTGACAAGTTACAAACAATAATTTGGTAAATATGATGTTCAAATGGGATCAGTATTTCAGAAATCCGATGAACTAAAATTTTAGCCACATAAAATATGAAATAAACAATAACTTGTTAACAGTTACGTTTAGGACATACTTTTATATGGACTTTTCGACTTTAAATAAGTTCTATTTTAAAGTGGTGCACGATGTTTTAACACTGTTGTAGTTTATAAGGATTTGCTGTGGCTTCTGCAGAGTAGCAATAATTTCTTTAGAAGTACTACTAAACTTAAAGTAATGGTGATTAAAAAAACATTACGCAAGCAAAGTGTTGACCAACGTGGTTGCAGTAACTAATACAGTCAGCTTGAATGTGGCCAGTTATTCTCCACATTTTTAAAATATACGTCATCATCATCATCATCATCATCTGATATTATTAAACCACCTACGCCAGTACAACTACTCAACGGCTGTATAAAACAAACCATGAGAATGAATAATCACTCTGACAAATAGAGTTATTACAATTTTCTAAATATATAAGAAGTCTTTACTTTTTTATGTTCTAGTTGCCTCAATAAACTCATCGAAAAAGATTCAATATATAAAATATCTTTATTTATACTGTCTACATGAAATAGCAACAATTTTGAATATTTGAGGATATCCTTTATAGTTGCCGTTTCTAGTTTTGCTTATTGTTATTGTACATTAAAAATGGTCTTATTCACATAATATCAAATTTATAAATATTAATGTATTGTATAATAGTTTAAATTAATTTGATACTTTCTATTTACTTTTAAGCTTAATGTATAGTAATAAAACATACGATTCAGTCTAAAAAGCATTAAACTATAAAAAAACTTTCATTTGAAATTTGATAATTAGCTTAATTCAACAAGAAGCCATTTAGCTTGGGTGGTAATATAAATCACTGTAAAATAATGTAAAGTATTAATAATATTATGTTATGTGTTTGTAACATTTACTTGCTTGGGTGAACTAAATAACTCTCACTAGCTCTGGCTTTAGCATCTAACACAAGCCTGGCCGGGATCAATTTATAGTGTATATTAAATTTCTCTTCTATATATTACTAACACGAACGCCTACATACAACCCACTATTCCTAATTAGATGAGATAGGCGGCTGCATCATATTTTACATTAAATTAAGGGTTTATTTTACCATTTTACTTTCCCGTTTTCTCAGTACGGTGACGTACTTTGATCGCGAGAATTATAGGTATTGACATGTAATAGACACAAAATTGATAGATTAATTGGGCTATCTAAATGGCGACTTTCCAAAGCCTTTGTAATTATGGAAAAACAGTTCCCAAAAATTCTATTACAAGTGCTTTTTAAAGCCGCGAATTTAAACTTCTAAAATGCACACAAACCTAAACATACATTTTCTAGACGTCGTTGTTGTACAAGATTATATTGTGCAAAGGCTTCTGCAAATTCTAACACTAATTTAAAACGCTTGCGCTGGTTATAAATCTATATTTCAATATATCCAAACTATTTCAGAATTTCATATAAATATGTACTTACAGCTCTTCAATCAAACACACCTTTCACATCTTTCCACATCTTTCCACATCTTTCTACATGGAAACTACTCTTTAAGTCCTGCTTAATCTTTTAACCTAGTTTAGCTTAGGGTTTTAACAAATTTATATACGTTTTCAGTTTTCTCCTCCGGAAATGAATGAGATTAATTAATTTATCATATTTGCAGGTAATTAGAGTATAGAACTACAATGGAGGCAATTTACAACTTGCGCCTTACTACAAACATGGATATTTATTTACTATAATCATACTACACTTTTGAGATGAGATACGCTATAAATATTATAGTACATGATCGGAAGGCATCGATTTCACAAATTTGCATCGTTAACCTGTATATCCTTACATACTGCACACATATGACGTACTAACACACAGTTACTTAGTATAAGCTTTTTAGCATAATTATGATTAACTATTTAATCTACGTTGCTTATATACATGAAAATTGCATCCAGAGAAATCTCAATGAAATACTGATATCAAAATTGTTTCTTCGTAAATAATATTACAACATTATACTACTTGCATTTCTTTTCAGTTCCAAATTAAATCACATTTTATTCATGGCACATCTGGTACTGTCATTAATTAACAAATTACAAAAAAATTGTGCACTGTAACACAATACACATGTACAAACTCCTATAATATTCAGCTGGCTTTCACTAGGCACATTTCGATTAAATTAAAGATTCAGCTAGATATCAGTTAAATTAATAATGTTCCCACATGCACAACTACAATTAATTAAAAAACGAAGAGAAAATTCCTGATATTGTATTAAATTGAATATTTCTGTTAAACAAATCAAGCTTAATATTACAGACAGCCGCTATTAAAATCTCGTAGGATGGAATTGAGGTTCCTTAACAATCATCTATTTGTATGACAGCCCAAGATAGCTGGAGGTAGATACGTTTGTACTTATAGTCATATAATTTAGCCGTTCGCTCTAACAGGTTTCGGCTGCATATAGGGAAGTAAGATTTTCGACCACAGAACCTAACAAGAGCAGATAAATAGCAGGATACTTCACGAGATAAGTTAGTAAGTCTGTCAATAAGGGGAATCAAGGAAGATACCGGACCGTGACACGGATGCTACAAAGGGTAGGACCTGATACAGGACCCGCCACGTCGTCTGAATGCGAGATGCGATCGGCCGACCTCCCTTTGAGCTTCTCATTTTGAGTTTTCTCTAATGCAATTTGCCTCGCTACAAGTTCTCTGAATTCGACTCGGACTTGGCGACATCCTGTCTTAGGTTTCCTACTAATCATATTAAAGAAGTTATTTCCTTCCGGTTTTTAAAGGGCACGCGTACTTTAATCAATTTTAAAAACTGTTTAATCCAAAAATGAAGACCGTACATTACAGAAGGTGCTGGGGTTGGTAAAAGAGAATTTTAATCATATGCATTTAATAAAACAAAATAATTAAGTAAATACAATATTTCTATAGAATATCATTTACAGTTGATTTGTACATTCCTAGCACACCTTCAGAGTTGAGTTACTGAAAATGTAATTTCGTGACGCCATTTCCTGAATTCTGAGCGCGAAAGCCGCGATACCTAGAATACGGACTTTTTCAAAGGGTTCTGTGAATGCCAATGTTGCTAGTTCTGAAAGATGCAATCGTGCGGAGTAATCTTCATCAAATACACTTTGGTTCTGTTTAACATTTTGATTATCCTAATATTTACTTCAAATATCCAAGGATTTTAGGAGACTAACCTTATTTGTAATTTATGTCAAGGACATCTTTGAAAGTGGTCCAGCTACTTATACGAATTTACTCTGAAGACTGATGATGGCTTCTACGTGTATACGTCATATAAAGTGTCGATAAAGAAAACACCGTTTCTGTGACAAAGTTAACGTAATCATTCAGACCTCAATCTTTATAAGCTATTGAGCTGTTGAGTTCGGATGAAACTCTTGCCAAGAAAGCGTGCATTGACCAATAATGGAGCCAGATCAAATTTATGATATACAGGGTGATTCTACACATGTGCGAAAACCGCTATCCACATATAGCTGAGAATATTTAACCCCTAAATCAAGCAGTATTTATTTTTATTCGGTGGTATAGATCTTAAAATTTTTTTTACATTAATTCACTAGAGTCTAAAGAACTTTTTTGTTGATTGTCTAACTGTGATAAACTTTGTTGTTTTAGAAAGCTAACAGCCCAAGCTTAAGAAAGTACGAGAAATAGAACGTGAACAAATTGTCTGTAGATTTCAATAAGTTCCCCATGAATGACCTCATTCTAATTTTATCAGCCCCCTATATTACTAATATATATTTTTTGTTTAGTATTTGCATAGGTCAAGTGCTCTACGAGTTAACTGCTTGTGTAGTTGTTTGACTAGCTATTAGAAAGGTCTTAAAGCTAACCGTAACAAACAGATTTAATTCGAAATGTAATTTTTATAATGCAAATAGTTATTATTAATTATTTCACTAATTTCTAAACTTCTCATTAAAACATGAAGTGCCGAAATGTAAGTGATGTACTTGGTAAATCTGTATTTCTGCTGAACAAACACTCTAATATATAATTTTTATTTTAGGATTTCGTCGCAAGCATAAGTCTTTTAAGATTGTTTATTTGAGGATGTTGGATTTAAATGGATGCATACTAATTCAAGCCTGTATTGCATTTTTTCCCATATAATGGATGGCTGTAGGTTTTGTTTTTATGAGTGTAGGGTTCGGGGAACCACACACATTAATGGCAATTTATTTTACATGATATCCAAAATTTCACATATAGCACATGCTTTTCAATAGTTTGCTCAAATTCTTGCAATCTCTGTATGGAACTACTTATAATTGTTTGCTGTCCACGCAAATTTCTTCGAAAATTCTATTTTTCAACTACTTCCAATACGTAATCTTGCATGGTAGATTGTCTTCCATAATTCCCCACAGAAAATATCCGGTAAAATCTACCTTCTGTAGGTTTGCTGGCGAAGAAATATCTACAAATCTGGATATAATAATTTAAGAGAAAAATCGTAGCATGTCTATACATCTTGTACAAGTAGACGTTGTAGTTTGTTCTGGGCTACACATTCTCAGGACGTACGCCTAATTGACGTAGCTAGCCATTCAAAAATGTTTACCAAAACTCGTTCCATAGGCCTCAACTGTCAAATAAAATTGCCATTTATGTGTTTCAGAATAACATACATGCTAATCATTACAATCTATCAAATATTCTATATTCAAAATAAGTTAGTCTATGATGGCTACCCTTGTACATGCACAGGAAAATAGGTATTATACGACATAAAGGTATTTACAATTCCATTACTATAAAGATGAAGTAGGTACTAATGGTTTCCGCAAGACTTAGTAAAATTTACTCAACAGGAAATTACAGAATTGAAATTATGTATACTGGGTGGAAACTTTAACTAGAATAAATTCTGAAACTTGGATTTCTGTAAAAATTCCCAGAACACGTAAATGTTAGTTGTTCACTGGCTACATTCGAGCAATCGTGTTTTTAGCTTACCTTCACCGGGAGGGGTGAAACCACTTCTAACTTTTTTTATCACATGTAAGGGTACGCCAAGTGATACATCGTTTGAAAGCTAATTATTCTGCGTGCTTGCATGCCTGATACATTGCTGCAGATTTGCAATGTTGTCTGATATCAGGCGTGAAATCAGTTAAATCGCAACGAAAATGTTGCAAAAAATAGGGAATGGGTATAATCATCGATTGACTTTTTGCCAAGTAAGATATGGTAGGTACACATTTTGAACATGTTTTATATTAAACACCGTTTAACGTAATTGTAAGGATTATTTTTAACAAGCAACCTCTTAAAATAATTAGAAAATAGAACATGTGTTGATATTGCTCTTGAAAAGAACTTTCAAATGATGTGTCACTTGGTATACCTTTACATTTGAAAAAAGAGAGTTAGGGGTGGTTGCACGCCAAGATAAACTAGGAACATGATCTCTAAAATGTAGTCAGTCACTAACTAATAATGACATGTTTTAGGAAGTTTTACAGAAATACTGTATATGCAAGTTACAGAATTTATTTCAGTTAAAGTTTCCACGCGATATACAGTTATATATATGGTATATATCTTGTGTTATCTCTAATTAACCTAACATTATTATATCTTTTCTATAATCTGGTTATAACACTTACGAAATTTTTCGTGATGCCGCCATTAATTTTCTTTAGTTGATATGTAATAATTTTTACATCTTTTGGAGAATTTTTTATACATTTCGTTTGTCTAAATAGTGAATTAGATTACATAATGGTTTTTTATGCAAAAACGTAATTAGACCTGGTAAGCCATGCAATCAAAACAATTTAGAATAAAACAATTGCAATAACACATCTTTGCTTTTTGCTATTTACGAAATTATTTTTTAGAATTTCCTAACAATTCTGACAAAGTGAGAGATTCTAGGAATTTTGATGAATTTATAGAATATGTTGCTACGCAAATATGAAAGTGTTAGTTGTTATTTTTAAATGTTTATCTAAAATTCAATAAACTAAAAATAGTATTCGATAAAGTTAAATCAGCTGCAAATGTTTGCTATTGTACTTGACATAATTGTGTTTCTTTTGTTTCTTTTGTAACAATGCAGTAATAACCATCAGAATACTACACATTATGGCGCTTCTAAATCAAACCGCAATTCGAAACTTTTGCATTGGCAAACCAACATATTAATTTCCCTACCCTCACCGCACAATCTACCATTTTTTTCTCAATCACACACTACCCCCCTCCACCTCCCGAACTGCTTTCGCATTACTTCAGGGGGTGCGGGCGTCCCTTATATACTATCGATTCATGTAACATGCACCATAAACTTAACTAAGTGAAATATGGTGATCGCCTCAGCCGGGATCCGATACTGCGGCCAACCGAACCGCATTTTACTGTGACCTCGACTGATAGCACATGTTTGCACTGCCCCATCGAGGTCCCTACCGCATTATCCACCTGAACGATAGAAAGCTAACTCGGCTGCTCCAATGAAAAACACAGTAAGTGAAAAATAATAAATTGTTCAGAAACAGCAATATACTTTAGTGACTTAGCCGCAGAAGACCTTTTGGAGTATGAAGTTAAATTAGTCATACATAAGTAGTATGGTAGGATAGTTTTTAAGGTAAATCGAAATAATTTGATAATTAATAATAATTAACTTGTTTTAGCACATACTGTGTTTAGAAATAGTTTTCACACACAACTCAAACTTTATAAAACACAGTAACTACATATGATAGTAGTAATAGTAGTAATAAACGAAAACTTTACTCAATTTATTATTTTGTTATAAAACCAGAAACACAAACTTAAGCACATGAATTAATAATAAACACAAAAAAATTCTAACACACTTATAAATCTGAGTTTATATCATCAATATCATCATCCATAATCAAATCTTTGGTATTGTCGTTTTCTGGAATGTTTTTCCAAAACTCACGTCGGTTGCCGGGCATTAGAGGAACTAAGACTTCCATTATTTTGTCCTTCTTCTGTTTTAATAGTCCACGATTGCTGGAAATTAACTCAGATCGTTTCTTAAAATTAAATTTTTTCTGCAAAAAGTCAAGTTCAATGTAGTTGTCGTCAAAATCTATTTTATATTTCATCGTTTTAAATCCTTTACTAAACTTTACTTCTACTATCGAGTTTAGTGTTACATCCTTTAGTGCAGGGGTGGCCAACAAGTCGATCGCGATCGACCGGTCGATCGCGAAGTCAATTTTGGTCGATCGCGAAGCTAACCTGGCAAGAGCCATAGGGTTACGAGTGAAACAAATTAAATCAAGATTTTCAAGTTTTTACGTTATTTGTGTTTTCTGTTCTAAATTTTTTTTCAACTCTAGATAGGTGAATTCCACTATTATTATTGAATTATTTGAACGACTTGATATTTCTTCACATAAATTTTTTTGGGCTTTAATGGGAGGTAAATACTACTTTGTAGCCCATACCTAAATTTTATAGCTTTCAAAATGATGGCTAAGCGCTATCATGAACTATTTTTTCAAATGGCAATGGGGGTCAAGTAACACCTCATTTGAAAGATATTTTATTCTGCGTCTGATCCTCGAGTTTCATAAAAAATATTCATCCAGAAAAAAATGACAGATGATTGAAAATAACAAGTTTATGGAAAAAAGAAGGCACCCGGAAAATTTTGCGATTAGGGCTCCGGATATGTTGTTAGCCTCGTCGAGGACAACAACTTTCCTTTGTGCCACTTTTCCGTAGCTCGTACCGTTCGGCCGCCAGGGGCGTCCATAGTCGAAATACGAATTGACGTCCAGCACGTGTCCACGTCATCGCAACGGGTCGGTCGCGATCCGAATCTGTTCGTATAAGTACGGCGCATCGACGGCCGGTTCTAGCATCCCCGAAGAGGGCGCGAGGGACGCCGGCTAAATTTTTATGCCGATTTTTACGTCATTTTTCGACGTTTCGGCGTCCCTATAATTCTTTGGTTAGAGACATGCAAATAATCTTCCCATTAATGTTCGGGTTATAAAATAAATTCTAAATCTGTATTTACCTGTAGCTAATTGGAATTAAACGTACGCCAGTGAAACTTGGACCTTAACAGTAACCCAGCAGAACAGCTTATGGTGTATGGAGAGAAAAATATTAAGAAGGATATATGGTGGCATCGAAGAAGTGGATGGAACGATCCGAAGAAGAATGAATTCAGAAGTAGACGGCCTAATTAAACACGCAGACATAGTACGCTTTGTTAAATCTCAAAGACTTAGATGGCTCGGACATCTGGCACGAATGGAAAATACCAAAGACATAATGGAATGGAATCCAGGATATGGCAGAACAAGGGGAAGACCGCGTGAGAGATGGTGGGATGAAATATGGCGGAATTTGAAGATTTTGAGTATCACAAACTGGATAACCAAGGCAAAAAGTCGAGGGCAATGGAATCGAATGGTTGAAAAGGCTAAGACCCACAAAGGGTTGTAACGCCGAAGAGTAAGTAAGTAAGTAAGTAAATTGGAATTAATAAATATTGTTAATAATTACTCATGTTGTTTTAATTCCCCTGGACATGAGTTTTTTGGCCCGTTAAATATATATATATACCTAAACATAGTATGTATTTCACACCTCCCCCCACTTAGACTACGCCTATGACAACAAGTCGATCGCGACACATTTTTAAGATAAAAAGTAGATCTTATGTACACAAAAGTTGGCCACCCCTGCTTTAGTGGATCATCCAGTTGTTTTCTGATCTGTCGCTTCTTCTTTTCCCACTTATGAAAGGAGGTCACCTCCAGAACATGAACATTTTTTCGGGAACTGAGGACTGCTGCTTTTAAATCGGCATAGTCATATACAGTTCCTATTTTTGATATGCGTTTTTCTATATTACCGTGTATTGAGTCTGCAGTCATGTGGGTATGGCCCTTTGTAAGGTAACGGATTATTATACTTTCTGGCCCATCATTGCTTTCGTTTACAAGAACAACAAATGCAGTAAACAAAATCCAGTTCTTATTTTGGGCAGCCCAAAATATAAATTCTTTTATATCTCTTTCTTCTTCGATAACTCTTACAATAGCATCCACAATATGACGCCCTTCGCGACCCGCCACTGCTTCGTGCCACATTGAACAGTAATTTTTGGTTCTGGCATCTTTCATCAAGGATGCAAAAGTTTCATTAAATACGACCAATCGGCTTGTAAAATAGCTATCCTTAACAGCCGGCATAATCGGAAGCAGAATAACTTTTTGCAGGTCCATAGAATAAATTCTCTGTCTATCATGTTCCGGAAGAAGACGTGAGTCTTCCTTATATTTTTCGGTAGCTTTCTTAGCTTTCAGTTTATGTGCATTCCGTTGATCTGCAATCGCTGTAACTACTAGCTCATTGTTTAAATTCTTTGCGTCAGTCTCTTGCAGTTTAAATCCAAGACAATCTACACATGTATCTGATGTCGGCATGCACAATGAAATATGCAGAGATTTCATAGTACGTCTATATATTTCTATTTTGCACACTCCAGGATTCTTTTCATTAAAATTATTATACATGTCTTTAACTGTGAGTTCTCGAGGTAAATACCATATATTGGGGGCATTATGACGTCGGTAATGACTCACGCAAGGGTTATAAGATTCTATGTGTTGGATTATTACGCTTCTGTTACATTTTGGTTTTGAATGGGTTCCCCTGTTTTCTTTCACAGCTGCACAATTTGGTGCTTTTTTGATTGCACTACATAATTCTGTTATGACAGAATCGTTACTATATCCTAGAGTATTGAGGAAGAAAAGACCACATACCTTCTCGCTCTTGTTATCTTTGGGAAGAAAAAATACACGACTTTCGTTCTTTTTAAAAGTTGTTGTTGCCGCTACAGTTCTGCGATTGACGGACAAAATTTGAACGGTTTTAGCTAACCATTTTCTGCGTGATGTATAATCTAAGGCCCAATATTGTTCCCAAATTAAATGACGCTCACCTTCTGTAAATAACCCGCAGTTTTTCTTGCATTTTCCAGAACAAGGCTTTCTCAGGGGATGTTTGCTTTTGTCACGAGAAGACTTTTCTTCCTGAGTTAAATTCTTGCGTTTTGTGTTATCTTTGCGTCGGTGCTTTATTACTGGCTCGGGAAGAAGAGCCTCAACTACATCTTCCACTTCCTGGACTTGTTTACTTGAATTCTCTGGAACTGTATCATCTGCATCACTAGATTGAAAATCCCCATGCGCATCACTCAAATCAGAATAATTGGGATCGGCAATACTATCATCGACACTACTTTCCGTACAGTAGCCGCCGTTTTCGTTTTCTGAATCAACAACTTTTCCCAAAGATGATCTGCGACAAATGCGAACATTAGTACATCATTCTATTTATGCTTTGATTTATTATAATTACAACTACAAAGTAAATGTCACTATTATGACACTTAACCTAAAAAATCAGAACGACTCACAACTTCATTTTATATGAGGAAATATTACAGTAAATTAAATAAAGACGTGTCGCTATCTTACATACCTTGCTCCCAAACAGAGTGCAACCATCCTTTTTCCACGGGAAATAGCATTATCCGACATATTGGCTAGCGAAACCTACACTCACACACGTACCAACGTAAATACCTAACGGAGTAGACTGGGTAGACTGTTTGTATAAAACACAGTGGGTACCAAATACTGTGTTTTTGCTTGGTAATAATTTCCAACCTTATTTTAAATTAATACTTAAAACACAGTATGTACCACTTGCTGTGTTTTTCCCTGGTAATAAGTTCTTACTGTGTTTTACAGTAGGAAAATCTAGCTAGACCAGCAGATACTGTGTTTTTCCTAAGCGGTATTTCACTAACTAGTAGAGATATCGTAACCGTTGTCAGCTGAAAAGATGCAGCAAAACACAGTATGTGCATATGTCAATAAAACTCATTTTCGCAAAAAATGTTGGTTACTGTGTTTTTCCATGGAGCAGCCGATTACTGCAGCCAGTGAAAAGACAATACCTACAATGTACGATATTGTTAGAAAATTGAGTAAATCTTGAGGGTTGTCTGAGTTAGATTCTTAGAGGGTTGTAGATTATAATAAAGTGAAAATTTTTTATTGAATTAAGTCCATGTACAATATAAACGTCACTTGATTTTACCATTATTTGCATTACATTTGCTCTTTTTCATCATCAATTTTTATAATTTATTCTATAATTCCTTCATTTTATTCCAATCTTGTATCTGTTGTCTACTAGTAAAAAAAACCTGTTAACTAAGTGCAGAAAACGCAAATATGAGCTAATTTTGAATTACGTTAGCGGCCCCTCTAGACGTGACCTTCGGAAAAATAAAAAAGTAATTTGCACTTATTTAACGCAAAATGTATCTCTAGTGGTTTCCAAGATCCCAATAGTTTATTTCTCAATAGGCAGGGTAAATTAAACAAAAACAGCAATTTGTGACGAATTAGTAAATTTCCGTGAAGTACGTATTTCCGTACACACTGGTTTTCATTACACGCTGCATTTTATACGAAAATATTTCTTTTACATTATTATAGATTCAGTATGATTAAATTACCACGTTATTTCTCATAAAAACATTAAGTATAATTGGCGTCAATATATTTAAAAGTGGCTGTAATTATCTCGGTAATTAAAATTGATCTAACTTGACAGGCTGTATACTGAACAACGCTTTTCAACTAGTCTGTGTAATATGCCATGTAGAAAAACATTACACGTAGTTAAACCATGCCGAATGTATACATTTGGAATAAATTAAACAAGACCTACTGGCTTTACCATTACGCTTACGAATAACAATTTTAAAGGACGAGCAGATTCAATTTGCTTAAAACAGTTGTATTTTTTTAATACATTAATTCCGTCATATTTATATGACCACATATTACATAATGCTGTTTATATACATTGGCTGTGGAAGACCTGTACAAAACACTAACACATCCATTCCGGAAATCAAAATAGAACTTACATCTACGAGGGCAGCCTTTTAAGTTTTTACAAAAACTAGGAAAGAAATAATATTTTTTGGAACAAACTGTTTTATTG